>CAUYPK010017322.1:0-63183 GCA_963574355.1 Loris lydekkerianus
GGTATGCCCCGGCCTGCGGGGCTAGTTCAGCAGGGACCTAGGGTAGAGGCGGTGAGAGAGTGGAAGAGAGCAAGACAGGGTTCTGATCAAGCTCTGAAAAACTTTATTTTTTAACAGCTATATAAACACAAGCAGAGGGGGAAGTGTGCTCTGGGGTATGAGAGGGTGGGGAATTCCCGGTAGCAGGTGTGGTAATCCAACCCTCAGAATGTTAGTTTCGCCTAGGGCAGTAACCTTCCAAGCCCTTGACTTAAGTGATAAGTTTCCAAGGTGAGCTTGCTCTTAAGTATTGGCTCCCGGCGTGAATCCACCTTATGGGGCAGGCACCCTACTCTGTTGAGCCACAGGTGGTGATGCCCAATTCTTTTTTTTACATTTCCAATTCTTTATTCCACAAATCCTGACTAGGGGAGGAATAGTACAGTCTGGTTTGGACTATGTACTGCACCTGAGAGGACATTGCCCCAGCCTGTGAGGTGTTCCTGTGTAGTTAGAGCCACCACTGAGTTTTCAAAGGCCATTCTATAATTTCTTCAGGCCTCCCTACTTCCAAGTGATGGTAACATGATAACACCAATGAATTCCCAGACCAAGAGCTTACTGCCCTACTGTACATGCTGTAAAATGAGCTTGTTGATCAGAAGCAATGCAGTGTAAAATACCATGAAGGTGAGTAAGGCATTTCCTAGGTCCAGAGCTGCTGGTACCTATAGAAGCACCATAGGCAGGAAGGTCAATCCCCATCCTGGATGGGTATCTACTCCACTGAAAGCAAGAAGTGCTGCGGTTTCTATGATGGAAGAGCTCCAATGGGATCAGTCTGCCACCAGGTGGCTAACGGCTTCCCCTCAGCACCATGACTGCCCTGGGAACAAACCGGTACTGAGAGATTTCACTAGGACAGGGCTCCACCCTCCACTGGGATGACGGAGGGAGCAGAGCATGTTGGAGTTCCATTGTAGGACTTCAGACTCGGCCTCTGCCCTCAGAACCAGCTATAACCAGATCAGCCTGGGCGAGAGGAGGGCCATGCTGTGAGCCCGCACATAAACTTCCTTTCTCTCATGGTGCTCACTGGGCAAGGAGAAGATAGCTGGGGGCAAGGCTGCCTGACACGGAACAGGTCCACTTGCCCATGCTTATTAAGATCCTCTTCTGGGCTTGCTGTTTGGGGATCACTGACATGAGATAGAAATGTCTTTACACTCTATGTGAAGGTGCCCACATCACATACTAGTTCCTCAGACCTCTAGTTTTCTGATTATGGTCCTCTTAGTCCCTGGCTATCCACTGAAACTATACTGCTCATAGTCAGCATAGACCTCTAGCCAACTCTCCTTCTAGAAAAAATAAGCAACCAGATACTCTGCCAGATACACTGCTTAAAGGTCTGCCCACTGGGAGGAGAAGTTTAAAATACTGTCCTTCAGGCTCAGCACCTGTAGCTCAGCGGCTGGGGCACCAGCCACATGCACCGGAACTGGGTGGGAGGGGATTCAAACCCAGCCCACGCCTGCCAAACAACAATGACAACTACAACCAAAAAATAGCCAGGTATGATGGGCACCTGTGGTCCCAGCTACTTGGGAGGCTGAGGCAAGAGAATTGCTTAAGCCCAAGAATTGGAGGTTGCTGTGAGCTGTGATGCCACAGCACTCTACCAAGGGTGACATAGTGAGACTCTATCTCAAAAAAAAAAAAAAAAAAAAAAAATACTGTCCTTCAGAGCCAGCCTGGGCTAGGGCTGTAGAGCTGTAGTCACCTCCTTCTAGGTGGTATTGGCAAATTATCAGAATTGCCTATTTTTCCTTCATCTTTGGTCAATTAGCCATAGAGAAACCAGCGAGGCGTTAGGTGGAGAGGAAGAGGGAGAAGGCCGTGCAGCAGGTGTGGCCTGTGGGCTACTTGGTGGCGCAACTTACTTGTGCCTTCAGCACCACTGACCCATGAGGAGTCCTGTTGGTGGAGGTATCTGGGAAATGTCGGGAGTCTTTAGGCCTGGGTCCTTAAGGCTGCAATTTCCAGCTGATTGCCTCCTAGAAGGGGTGAGAAATGTGTTAGCCATCACCCTTCCCCCCTCATTACCCCCTGCGTTATGTAACCCTCTTCCCATCCTCACGCTTCAGTTACTGAAAGCAGAAGTCTACTGGGGCAAAGCATGGAAGGCCCTCTCAGCTCCTGTTGTCAGAGTAAAGGGACTGGGGTCCGGGTCCAGACTCCAACAGGCTCTGCCTCCTCCCTCAGTCCCAGCGGAGGTTGGAGCCCCAACATAGTGAAATCTCTCAGTGTTGCTTTGTTCCTTCACACCTAGCAATGCTGTCATTCGCCCTTCCCAGTGTCCCTGGTGTCAGATCACGTGTTCTTCTTGTGGTATTGGCTGCTGCAGAGCATATGTCATCTGTGCATGCATCTGGCCTTTAGGAGGCCCCGGAGTCTGGCCAGTGGCTGAAAGTATTGCCTGAATGGACAATGAATGTCCAGTGAATGGAAAGTGAAGGCGATGTTTCCCTTCGCTGTCTTAGAAACTCTTACTGAGTTTGTAAGACTCACTGCCTTTGTCTGCTCTGGAGGAAGTAGAGGCAAGGGAAAGCTGGGATTTCTACTGCCTCCCTCGCAGAGTCATATGTCTATCACAAAATGCCAAAGGGCAGGCCTCTAGGTTTGCAAGGTATGAAACTGGAGCACAAGGCTAGTGAGGCAGGTCTGCATGTGAGACGGCCCCACTGCTGAGTCACTATCGGGGCCTAGGACTAGGAGAGTCACTGTCACACACTATTTGGACCATGAAGTCTTCCCATCCAATCTCCATTCTCCTTAGATCTGCTAACTTAATCTCCATCTTCACTGCACAATTTTCTTAAAAGGGACTGATAATCTGAACAGAGAACACAGATGATTATCTGAGTATAATTTTTTTTTTTTGAGACAGAGTCTCACTTATTAATCCTCAGTAGAGTGCTGTAGCGTCACAGCTCACAGCAACCTCCAACTCCTTGGGCTTAGGCCACTCTCTTGCCTCAGCATCCCGAGCAGCTGGGACTATAGGTGCCCGCCACAATGCCTGGCTATTTTTTTGTTGCAGTTTGGCTGGGGCTGGGTTTGAACCCGCCACTCTCGGTAAAAGGGGCCAGTGCCCTACCCCCTGAGCTACAGGCACCACCCTGTGAGTATAATTTTTAATGAGAAAATTTTGTTTAGCTTTTTGATATCTCCCAAATTGTATGCAGTAAACATGCATTACTTTTGTGACTTCTATAGGAAGATCTAATTTTAGCCAGGGACAGGGTTTAGGTCACAATCAGTTTCTTGCCTTAAAACACTACTAGCCTGTTTATCTTGAGGAAAACTGGGAGAAGGTACTCCGTATTCATTGCTTCCACTCACTCTAAGTTCAGCTTCCCTCCAGAACACCTTGATTGGTATATAGCAAACCTGGTTTATTCTGCCATAGCATGGATGTTTCCATAGTAAATTCTAGTCCCTATTCTCCTGAATGTTTTAGAACCAAAGCAATTTTAAAAGTCAACTAAACTAAGCCTAAATAATATAATCCTAGGAAAAACAGGGATAACTTCCTTTCTAATTCCATTCACTTTGATTAATCATCTTGACCACTATCTCTACCACCAGAAGTTTTAGCAGAAAGAACAAAAAACTTGAAACACAATGAGGGGGCTAGAAAAAAATCTCATAGACCGAAGTTGTCTTAAGAACAATTTTTTTTTTTAAAAACTAGCTTAAGGGATATTACTTCTATTTTAAAAGCATATGAAAAAATTCTTGTTACATATGTTTTATGGCAAAACAAATGCAGACATGGAAAAATGACTGACTTTAAAAATAGCAAAATACCGTATATACTGAAGTATATACGGTACTTGAGAGCACAGGTCAGAGTCATTACAGATAATACAGCTGAGGTCAGTTTATAGGCTACTGTTTTTAATTAGCATAAATAGTCTAGTGCTTGGCTGGAGCAGGCTTCCAGCTGCCTCATCAGACTGATTAACTTTTCAGTCACCTCCCAGATATTTGAAAGGTGTTGGGGACTTAGGGTCAGGGCAGTGCTAGGAGTCACAATAAGCCTAAAGGTGAGAGACCTTCTATACTCCTACACCAAGGAAAACCCACAACTTCTGACATCTTCTCAAAATACAGCTGAAAGTCTTTTCAGTTCTGCTAATGAAAAAGAAACTCCACTCTCCCCTCAAGAGCACCATTAGTGTAACGATACTTTCACTGCCCAGACTAATGGGGCTAGAGGGCCACACTTCTGAGCCCTGGAATGAAAAAAACAAAGTAGGCTCCACTAAAAACTGCAGGATAAGCCACTGAGGAACTCTTAGATACCACTGAGGGTGATTACAGCAGAAGAAATCATATGGAGACTACAGTACTGTGCCCACTCAGAATCAAAGCCAATAAGAAAAAGTCTTGTCCTACAAAGCCAATCCATAAAACTGGAAGAAGCAACTGTTATACTGTGCACAGATATCCACATGATTGTTGCCAGAATTTCTCTCTAAGCCGAGTTGTTGGTCTCAGAGTTGGAAGAATGAAACTACAGAACACACGGATAAGTGACAGGGTAGAGTTTATTGACAGGGAGAAAAATTGATAAACATAATAAGCAAAAGAGGGTGAACAGAACCTCAAGCAGCGAAGGTGGGAAGTCCAAGTAGGAAGCCCCCCAAGTCTTCAGTGGAGGGGGTTTAAATGCTGCTTTTCCTATCCCGCAGGAAAAGGGGTCTTGGGGAAGTGTGTCACAACTGGCCAGAGGTCTACTGACAGCAAGCCATCCTAAAATTAGCACAGGAATAGGTCTTCGCAGTTTTTGCCCCAGGCAAGGAATTAGGATTTGTGTTCAAATCCTAGTCAAAGAGGAACCACCCAAAATCTTTCAGGCTGCTTTTGTTCTTGACATTGCTAAAACCCAGAGGGTATGGCCTTGAAAGGACAGCCTTTTTGTGCCCAGAGATGGGGTGGGGGTGTCTGATTTCCGAGCTCACCAGGCCTAGAGAATGGGGGTTCTCTGTCCAGCCTAGAGTGGGAAAACCCTGTATCATAATGACACAAAAAACATTAAAAACAAGGAAACATGCTTCACACAGTCAGCCAATGATTCTGACACACAATCCAACAAGTTTTTGCAATGTCTGTGTCAGTCTGCTTGTACTGACAGCCCTGACCTCCTCTCTTCATCAGTGATGACTTCCATCCCTTTAGAAAAACGTTTGATCCATTTTTATGCTGCCACTTCCTTCGTGGCATTATCCCCATAAACTTGTCCCTGATTTCATTTCCACTCTTGCCAAGTTTAGCAAGAAAGGTAATGTTTGTTCATTGCTCTAATTCAAGCTCCAACCTTCTCACTACAGCACACAAAAACATATAACAAAAATGGCGTAACTCGTAGTTTATTGGGTAAGGCACCAGTCACATACACGGAGGCTGGCAGGTTCAACCCCGGTCTGGGCCTGCTAAACAACAATGACAACTGCAACCAAAAAATAGCGGGGTGTGGTAGCACGTGGCTGTAGTCCCAGCTACTTGGGAGGCTGAGGCAAGAAAATTACTTAAGCCCAAGAGTTTGAGGTTGCTGTAAGCTGTGACACCATGGCACTCTACCTAGGGCAACAGAGTAAAACTCTGTGTTAAAACAAAAAACCAAAACAACACCAAAAAAATAACAACAATAATGAATTCCACTCAGCAAGACTCTGCCATGCATCAACACAAACGCAACTGTGAGACACAGATATACCGAACCTTACTGACTGAGCTGCCAATGGACCCGCATGGTGGCAAGTTTGCAAACTTAATTGTCACACTTCATAGCAAAAACAGTGCTAAGAGGGAATTTTATAACAATAAATGTTTGCATTAAAAAAGTAGAAAGGTTTCAAATAAACAACACAATGATGTACAAGGAACATCAAGGAACCAGAAGAGTTGACTTGGCACCCGTGCTCAGTGAGTAGGGCGCTGGCCACATACACAGAGGCTGGCAGGTTCAAGTGGCCCAGGCCTGCTAAAAAAAAAAAAAAAGGAACAAGAAGAGAAAGTAACAACCAAATAAAAATTAGTAGCAGGAAAGAACAAAGATCAGAGCAGAACTTAATGAAATAGAGACTAAAAATAACACAAAGAACAAAACAAAAAGTTGGTTTTTTGAAAAGATACGTAAAATCAATAAACTGCTAACTAGAGAAAAAAGAGAGTAAACCCAAGTAAATAAAATCAGAAATGATAAATAAGACTTTACAACTGCTACCACAGAAATACAAAGAATCATTAGAAACTATTACGAACAATTATATGCTAGAAAATTAGAAAATCTAGAGGCAATGAACACATTTCTGGACACATACAACCTAACAAGATTGAACTAGGAGAAAGCAGAAAACCTGAGTAGACCAATATGAGTAAAGAGATTGAATGGGTAATTTTTTTATTTTTTTTGAGACAGAGCCTCAAGCTGTCGCCCTGAGTAGAGTGCCATAGCAGCACAGCTCACAGTCAACCTCCAACTCCTGGGCTCAAGCGATTCTCCTGCCTCCGCCTCCCAAGTAGCCAGGACTACAGGCGCCCTCCACAACATCCAGCTGTTTTTCAGTTGCAGCTGTCATTGTTGTTTGGCGGGCCTGGGCTGGATTTGAACCCGCCAGCTCAAGTGCATGTGGCTGGTGCCTTAGCCACTTGAGCCACAGGCTCTGAGCCTGAATTGGCAATTTTTAAAACTCCCCAAAAAGAAAAGCCCAGGATAAGACAGTTTCACTGGTGAATTCTACCAAACTTATAAAGAAGAAATAATACCAGTTCTCATCAAACTATTTCAAGAAACTAAAGAGGAGGAAATTCTTCCTAACTCATTCTATAAGGCCAGCATTTCCTTGATACCAAAACTAGACAAGGACCCAACCAAAAAAGAAAATTACAGGTCAATATCCCTGAGGAACATAGATGCAAAAATCTGCAACAAGATTCTAGCAAGCTAAATTCAGCAACATATCAAAAAGATAATACACCACAATCAAGAAGGATTTATCCCAGGGATGCTTCAACACAAGCAAATCTATAAATGTAGTACATTATATCAACACAATAAAGGACAAAACCCATATGATCATCTCAGTAAGTGCACAAAAGGCAATCAATAAAATTCAACATTCCTTACAGTAGAAACTATCAACAAATTAGGCACAGACAGAATATATCTCAACATAAGAAAGGCCATGTTTGACAAGTGCACAACTAGCCTCATACTGAATGGGGAACAGTATGAAAGCCTTTTCTCTAAGAACTGAAACAAGAAAAGAATGCCCACTTTCATTACTCCTATCCAGCAAGGTACTAGCCAGAGCAATCAGTCAAGGGAAGGAAATAAAAGGCTTCCATATTGGAAAGGAGGAACATTGATGAATATACAGAACATTGATAAAAAAAATTGAAGCGGACATAAACAAATGGAAAGATATCTCATACATATTGATCAGAAGAATTAATATTGTTAAAATGACCATATTACCCAAAGCAATATTGAGCAAAAGGAACAAAGCTGGAGACATCACAATACTTCAAAATATAATCTCTCTCTATATATGATATTGATATAAAAACATACACAATGAAACAGAATATAGAACCAGGAACTAAATCTATGTATTTACAACCAACTGATTTTTAACAAAGGTGCCAAGAACACACATTGGGGAAATGACATCGCTTCAAAAAATGATACTGGGAAACCTGAATAACCATATGCAGAATAATGAAACTGGACTGCTATCCCACTTCATATAGAAATCAATTCAAACTGCATTAGGACTTAAGCATAAAACCCACAACTATAAAACTACTAGAAGAATACATAGGGAAAAAACTTTAGGACATTGGTCTAGACAAAATTTTTATGGCTATGACTTCAAAAGCATGGCCAACGAAACGAAAATAGAAAAATGGGGCTCTAGTAAACTGAAAAGCTTCTTCACATCTAGGAAACAATCAAGAAAGTGGGTGAAGAGGCAAGCTGCAGAATGGGAGGAAATATTTGCAAACTATGTATCTGACAAAGAATTGATGTCCAGAATATACAAGGACCTCAAATAAGTCAATAGCAAAAATTCCCAAACAATCCCATTAAAACGCAAAGGATCTAAATAGACATTTCTTGAAAGAAGTTATGCAAATGACCAACAGGTCTGTGAAAAACTGCTCAACACATTAATCACCAGAAAATGCAAATCAAAACCGCCATGAGATGTCATCTCACCCCAATTAGAATGGCTATTCGTAAAAGTCAAAAAACTAACAAATGCCAATGAGGATACAGAGAAAAGGGAATTCTTATCCAGCATTGGTGAGAATGTAAATTGGTGCTGCCCTTTCGAAAACAATATGGAGGTTTCTCAGAAAACTGAAAATATACTATTATACAATCCAGCAATCCTACTACTTAATATATATCCAAAGGAAACAATTTTATTCTATCAAACAGATAACCTGCACCCCCATGCTTAATTGCAGCACTATTCATAATAGCCCAGGGATGTAATCAACCTGAGCATTCATCAATGGATGAATGGATAACAAAAATGTGGTATAGATACACAATAATCAACCGCAAAAAGAATGAAATCCTGTCATTTGCAGCAACATGAATGAAATTGAAGATCATCATGTTAAGTGAAATAAGCCAGGAACAGAAGGCAAGTATCACGTATTCTCACTCATACATGGGAGCTAAAAACACTGATATCATGGAGATACAGAACAGAAGGATGGTTACCAGAGTTTGGGAAATGTGTTTATGGAGGAGCAAAGATTGATTAAATAATGGGTACAAACATACAGTTAGATAGAAGAAATAAGTTCTTGTATTCAATTTCACAGTAGGATAACTACAGTTAATAATAACTTATTGTATATTTCAAAATAGCTTAAAGAGAAGATTTAGAATGTTTCTAACAAAAAAAATGATAAAGGTTTGCAGTGATGGATATCTTAGACAACCTGATTTGATCATTATACATTATATGCATGTATCAAAATGCCACATGTAGAATATTATATATCAAAAAATGTAAAAAATACACAAATAAGACACTTCTAGAGAGTTTCATAGATCTTTATATCTGGAAGAATCCCCAGAAATACCCGAATCCAATTTTCTCTTTTTACAGATGAGGAAACTGAGAATTTGCCACGGGTCCTACTTATGTTGTTAAGTTTGGGACTGAGCTTGGATTTGGACTCTGGTCTAGACATTGTAGGGTAGGTGAATCCAAGCAGAGGGATCTGTAAGGGCCAAAGGCAAAGCCGATACTCATCAGCAGGCACCAAGTCAGTCACACTAGTGCCTAACCCCTGTTGTCTATTTGACTGATGGATGCCCTTGCTGACTCTTTAATTATTCTGAATGTCACTCTGGGCAAAGGCACATCTCATTTCCTGCTTGGCTAAATTAATGTAACAGAAGTAGGTGAAAGAGTTTTTAATAATTAAGTACTAAGAGGCAATCTGTTTGCATTGAAATGACACTTGCTATAGCACAGCTCTCTCTAAAGAAATAACAAGTGGAGATGAATGTGCAAGAAAATACCATGTGCTATGAGCAGGGTAAATGAAAATAAATGGGTAAAGAATCCAACACTATAATTCCATTTATAAAGTTCAAGAACTATGTTAGGTAAGTATTCATCAGTGGTAAAATTAAAAAGAAGGACAAAGATGTTTTGACTTTTCTGGTAATCAAGTCCTCACTCTTGGGAAGGAGAGGAAGCTCGGAAAGGTAAGGGGCACTCAGGGGGCTTCTGGGTGTGGCAAGGCTCATTTTTTAAACACTAGCAACTTTGTGAGTGTTCATTTTATAACCATTCATTATGCTATGCATCCATTTTATGTACTTTATATGTATTTATATATTTAACAATAAATATTAAAGCTAAATCAGGCTAAAGTTTGGTTTGTATTTTGAAGGCTGGAAAAGTAATGTGGGTAGGCCATCAGGTTCAGTGAGCAGTGCATGCATGTAGGTAGAACAAGGGAGCGTGGGGATGGGGGCAGGAAAATGGCTTCAAATTAGAACACGGAGACTGGCTGTGGAAATCACTGTTGTAAAGCAGTCTGTGCCAGCTTCTTACTGCCACACAGAGTGGTCGAGGGCATTACAGTGTAATGTGAAGGCAAAGAAGTTACCCAGAATTGCATATTTTTTTTCTTTTCAGGCAGAGTCTCATTTTGTCACCCTCGGTAGAGTGCCATGGCTTCACAGCTCACAGCACCCTCAAATTCTTGGGCTCAAGTGATTCTCTTGCCTCAGCTTCCAAGTAGCTGGGATGACAGGCGCCCACCACAACACCTGGCTATTTTTATTTTATTTTATTTTTTAAATTTTGTATCTTTTTTTTTTTTTTTGTAGAGACAGAGTCTTACTTTGTCACCTTTGGTAGAGTGCCATGGCATCTCACTGCTCACAGCAACCTCCAACTCCTGGGCTTAAGTGATTCTCTTGCTTCAGCCTCCTGAGTGGCTGGGACTACAGGCGCCCGCCACAATGCCCAGCTATTTTTTTGTTGCAATTTGGCCAGGGCCAGGTTTGAACCCGCCACCTCGGTATATGGGGCCAGCACCCTACCAACTGAACCACAGATGCCACCCTGAAATTTTGTATCTTTTTATTATAAAATAAAATATAGACAGAGACATAATCCAAAACAAATGTATAGCTTAATTAATTATTTTAAGACAAATACTCTTACAACTACCATAAAAAATAGAACTTTTCCAGGTACTTAGAAAGCCAATGCCTGGCTATTTTTAGAGACAAGAGTCTCACTCTTGCTCAGTCTGGTCTCAAACTCCTGAGCTCAAGTGATCAACCATCTCGGCCTCCCAGAGTGGTAGGATTATAAGTGTGAGCCACTGCGCCCAGCCAGCATTGCATTTTCAACACTCCTGGAAGGTAAGACCAACGTAACTTCTTAGAAAAACACACAATAAGGACTTTGATAATAAATGGGCTGAGAAAGTTAACAAGAATGAATCAATTAATCATTGATTTGGGGGGTCATATTTAGCCATTGTAATCATTTTTAAGTGTACAATTCAGTGGCATTAAGTACATTCACAATTTTGTGAAACCCTAACAACTACCCATTTCTGGACGAATCATCAATTTTTGAAGAGTACAATTAAGACTTAGGCTCTCAAATCTGATATCCTTTTTTGGATGGGTCAATGCAGCATGGAACTTTTGGTAGACATTGCATTGGGAGGAAGTCTAGTGCTGGGGGACTGTTTTTCCACTGATCCAACTAACTCCTCACCTGCTGCACACTTTTCGTATTGAATGGCAAGGCAAAGACACCAGATACTCGCCTTGTCTAGCCTTTCTCTGGTCCTGCTGGTGGGCACAGTGTAACTTGACTCTGTAGCCCATTCTCGTTTTTTTTTTTCTTTTTTTTTTTTTTTTCCTCAGGTTTTGGCCGGGGCTGGGCTTGAACCCTTCACCTCCAGCATATGGTGCTAGTGCCTCACTCCTTTGAGCCACAGGCACGGCCCTGTAGCCCATTCTCAATGGATGGCAGCCTGCAGCAGGATGCAGCCAGAGAGACTACTGGACACTGCAGAGGGTCTGGCGTTCTCAGTGTTGGAATTGTCTTGATTTTGGTTTGATTCTTCAAAACTGCCCTCTTGCGGTATGACCCTTCAAATTAGTATGATTTTGGATTTAGAAGGGACCCAGGAGATTATCTATTTAAATTCTCTCACTGCCCAATTACAGGATCAAGAGTGGCCAACAAACCTGTTTAAGGTGATGCAGCAGAGGGAGCTGGGTCCTCCTCAAGCCAGGGCTTCCACCAAGGCCCTGGGCTTCCCACCCACGGCTGCACACATTCTAAAATTAAAACAAAGTCTTAAAACATTTTTCTTTTGCTTTATTTTGAATAATCAGAGATTGCTGGGAGCAACAGAAGCAGGGCTAGGAGTCTTTAATCTGATGAGGTTTCTTTCTTTTTTTCTTTCCCCTTTAACTATACCCTAACATTATAAAGACACAGGGCACAATACAAAACAATCTAGCCCAGATGTTGATGGCAGACTGATTTCTGAAAGCACAAGTTTGAGAGCTTATGTGAACAGTGGGAAAAACATTGGGATCTTAGAATAGCAGTCATAGCCCCCAGCTAAAATGTCCCTGTAAAACTTGCAACTAAGGTCATTAATGATGCATAGAAATTATTTACATTAACACTTTGTGTCCATTCTCATCTTCTTTCCTTCTTTTTCTTTGCTTTTGTGGCTCATCGTCCTACAGTTGAATTATTACTCCCTCTCTAGGAGTGATTCCCAGGATCATTTCACTCACCCTTGGGTCTTCAGAATTCCCCTCTAGACTGTATTTCTGAAAAAGCATCTCATACGGCTACTTGATTACATTTCTTTCCATTATCAAAATCCCTTAATACTTTTCTTACCTCCAAAGCATCCTATATTGACTTCCCAAGGCAATCATCTTACAATCTAATCATGATTTGTGTAAGCAGGGTCAAATTATGTTAGAGGTCTCCAGACACTTTACCTTTGTGGATCCCTTCTTCTGTAAAAAGTGTTAATTATATTTTACAACTGCATTGGGATAAAGATGAATATAATCCAGACTGGGTTCATTATTACACATTCGTTATTTTTCTCTAATTTTAAGATAAATTAAAATAACATAATTTGCATGGATTTCTAGCCCTAGGCACTGTTTTTGCTGTGTTTTATGGGTAAACCAACCCTGCAAGTTAGTGGCATCTAAAGATTGGCTGGATTATATTCGTTTATCAGATAGTGTGTATTTTTCACTTAGGATGCTTTTGATTGAAAATAATAGAATAAAACTCAAACTAGTTTAAATAAAAAAGGGATCATATACTGGTAAGTTCAGAGGTTGAGCCACCCCGGTGCTTGCTCTTGTGAAAATTTCATTCTGCAGTAAAGACATAGAGATAGACCATGTAATAGACCTTGCTTCTTACCTTCCCAGTAGCCAATGCCCTTCCTGTCTACCAAATTGGCAGAGGGCATTTCCATGATGAAGAGTAGGTGAGAATGCCAGATATGGTTGGCCTTCTATATCTCTGGGTTCTACAATAAAATATATATATATATATTTTTAAAAAGCATCTGTACTGAAATATTTTTCTTTTTTTTCTTTCCTTCTTTTCTTGTTTTTTTTTCTTTTTTCTTTCTTTCTTTTTTTTTTTTTTTTTTTTTTGAGATAGTCTCACTCTGTTGCCCAAGTCCAGCAAGCCACAATGTCACAGCTCACAGCAACCTCAAACTGTTGGGCTCAAGGAATCCTCTTGCTTCAGCCTCCCAAGTAGCTGGGACTACAGGCACCCGCCACAACACCTGGCCAGTTTTTCTATTTTTAATAGGGACAGGGTTTCACTCTTGCCTAGGCTGGTCTCAAACTCCTACTGCTACCCCATCTCTACAAAAAAATTTAAAATTTAAAATTGAGGTAGTGCACACCTGTAGGTGGGAGGCAGACAAGGTTGTCCTTTATTACCACTACTATTCAACATAGTGCTGGAAGCTCTAGCCAATGCAATCAGGTGAGAGAAGGAAATAAAGGGCATCAAAATGGGTGCAAAGGAGGTCAAACTGTTGCTCTTTGCTGATGATACGATTTTTGTTTTTGAGACCGAGTCTCACTTTGTCACCCTTGGTAGAGTACCATGATGTCATAGCTCACAGCAACCTCAAACTCTTGAGCTCAAGTGATTCTTTTGCCTCAGCATCCCAAGTAGCTGGGACTATAGGTGCCTGCCACAATGCCCGACTGTTTTTAGAGATGAGGTCTTGCTCTGGCTCAGGCTGTCTTGAACCTGTGAGCTGAGACAATCCACCCACCTCAGAGTGCTAGGATTATAGGCGTGATTCCATGTATCACTGGGCAAGAGAGATGAATAGAACCTTCTCTGAAGACAGATGGATGCTAACAAACACATGAGAAAATGCTCATCATCCTAATTATCAGAGAAGTGCAAATCAAAACTACCCTCAGATATCACCTAACTCCAGTGAGAATGGCCCCCCTTTTTAATTTAAGCTAGTTTGAGTTTTATTACCTTATATACTCGAGTATAAGCCGAGTTTTTTCAGCACAAAATTTGTGCCAAAAAACCTGAACTTGGTACAAATTTTGTGCCGGAAAAAACTTGGCTTATACTCGAGTATATAAAGCATTTTCAATCAAAAGCATCCTAATTGAGAAATACACACAATCTGATAAACTAATACAAAGTCTCAAAGCTACAGATGCTGGCATGGATGTGGAGAGAAGGGAACACTTTTACCCTGCTGGAGGGACTGCAAACTAATACAACTTTTTGGAAGGAAGTATGGAGAATCCTCAAAGAACTCAAATTAGACTTCCCATTTATTTGATCCTGCAATCCCATTGCTAGGCATCTATCCAGAAGGAAAAAAAATTCTTTTATCATGAAGACTTTTGCACTAAACTGTTTATTGCAGCTCAATTTACAATAGCCAAGTGTGGAAAGAGCCTAAATGCCCACCAACCCAGGAATGAATTAACAAGTTGTGATATATGTATATCATGGAATACTATTCAACCACTAAAAGAGATGGAGACTTTACATCTTTTGTATTAATCCAGATGAGGTGGAACACATTCTTCTTAGTAAAGCATCACAAGAATGGAGAAGCGAGAATCCAATGTACTCTATTCTAATATGAAGACAGTAGATGAGCTAATACAAAGGGGGGGGTGTAGGGGAAAGAGCAAGTGGGGAAAGGAAAGGGGGTAGCAGATGGGGACCATGGTGTATGGCACACCTCTTGAGGTTGGGACACAATTATAAGGGGCACTTTATCTAACAAATGCAACCAGTGTAACCTAATTCTTTGTACCCTCAGTGATTCCCAAACAATAACAAAAAAGTAATAAATAAATAAATTAATTAATTAAAAATTGAAAAGAAAAGAAAAGTCACAGTCCTCTGAAAGGTAACAGTTTCAGGAGATGTTTTCTAAGCTTCCATTTTCAAGTAAAAAATAAAGTTCTGTGAATTATAAAATAAAAATTTACTTTCCTATTTGGCTAAGAAAATTAGAGACAAACATTTTCACTAATGTCTTTGAAAGCATTATGAAAAAGCATTACAGTCCTAATAGCTCAGTAGCCCAGCCAAAGTTCAGCCAACAATGGCCCGTGAACCCAATCCAGCCTGCTACCTGTTTTTATAACAGAGTTATGTTCATTTGTGCACATACTGTCTCTGGCTGCTTTTTCACTACCACTGCAGAGCTGAATAGCTGCAACAGAGATTATCTGGCTCACAAAACCTAAAAGATTTACTACCTGGCCCTTTACAAAAAAAGTTTGCCAACCCCTGGCTTCATTAATAAAATTTGTAAGCAGCTTTATTCAAGTAAAATTATCTCTCAGGTTTTTCAGTAAGTTTATACCCTGAGGTTCTAACAGTGGGTGATTTAGAGTACAAATAAATATCTATTTTGCAAGTATGAAAATTATAACCCCTGGTATGATGCTTCAGAAGCAACCTGGTAGCCCTAGGATCTAACCTAATGCTGTTGTTTACCATATTAATGACCTTGTGCAAGTCACTTAATCTATTCTTAATTATAAAATTACATGAGAGAGTAGGTACAGTTTAAATTTTCTATCCACAAAAATCCAAAAGTAAGGGATTATTAAATGTTCATTTCAACACTGGAGAAAGGGAAAAAAGGTCCAGATCTATAAAATTAGAAGGTTGAAAATGCATCATATGGGTGTAGAACTTAAAATGCAATGTTCTCTAAGTTACTAAAACCCATTTCCTCCCATTGCTCCCATAAAATCACTCTTCCAACAGCAACACTTGAGTCTCTTAAGCAGGCAACATACAGAGCAGCCCACAGGAGTGAGATGCCAACAGCAGAATTTAGAATGAATGCAGCCTGGCAACTGGGTGTTCTGGGCCCCTGGCCAGCAATGTTTCAGGATATTAGAGCCTCAAGCTATGAAGAACACTGCAGTGGGCTCTACAAATGGGCTGTGCAGTGGCAGCTTCCAACTGTGGAGTCACAAGGGACTTGATCCCCAAATGAGCAACAGACAACCTGCTGAGGAACACCTCTGTTCTTCAGCTGTAAAACCAGAATCTAGAAGAGTTTAGAGACAGAGCCCACAGGAAAGCTTCAGGAATAGACTGAGGTTTAAATGGATCATCTTTATGTATTTTTTTAGAACAAAAGGGTATTTTTTAAAAAGTCACTTGAAAAGAAATCTAATTTTTCTCTTCTGGCTCTGCAAGTTTTGAAGTCCACCTATAAACTGCTGCTTCTTAGCTTAAGCTGACTTCAGCAGATAAGAAGAGAGTCTTAATAATTAACTTTTAAGGAAGTCCTGTCATCCCTGATGAAAGGCATAGGTGGTGATGTGAAGAAAAGTTCAAGTGTCTGCAAAGGATAGTCTCACGTGAAGTATAAAGTAAGGTGGGGTCTTCTTCATAAATTCCTTGCTGAGGCCACTCTATAAGTTTTTCTAACATTTTCTTCTAAAGTTTTTATGGTTTCGTGCATTAGGTTTACGTCATGAATTAATGTGTGTGAGTGGTGAGAGGTGTGAATTCTGTTTCTGTCTTCTACATGTGGCTACTTGATTTTCCCAGCACCATTTATTGAATAGGAATTCTTTCCCCCTAGTGTATGTTTTTGTCTGCTTTGCAAAGATCAGACTGCAATATGAGGATGGTTTCATATCTGGATTCTCTTTTCTGAGTCGTAGGTCTACGTCTCTGTTTTTATGCTGTTTTGGTTACTGTGGTCATGTAGTATAATTTCCAGTCCAGTAAAGTGATACCTCTAGATTTGTTCTTATTGCATAAGTTTGCATAGCTATTCTTTTCTGGTTCCATAAGAAGATAGAAGTATTTTTACTAAATCAGCAAAAATGACATTAATATTTTAATGGGGATTGCATTGAATCTGTAGATCACTTTGTATAGTGTAGACATTTTAAACAATGTTGATTATGCTAAGCCACCAGCATGGTATATACCATATACACTCGAGTAGTTTTTTTTCCGGCACAAAATTTGTGCTGATTCGGGTTTTTCGAGTATATACAGTATTTCCATCTGTTTACATTCTCTGCAGTTTCCTTCCTCAGTGTTTCATAGTTCTCCCTGTAGAGGTCTTTCACTTCCTTAATTAAATTTATTCCTAGGTATTGTGAAAGGTATTGGGTCTTTGATTTGATTCTTAGTTTGACTGTTGTTGATGTATATGATAGATACTGATTTGTGTACATTGATTTTGTAAAGCAATTATAGAAACAACAAAAATAAATAAATGGGCCTGAACAAATTAAAAAGCCAAGGACATAATCAATAAAGCAAATAGACAACCTACAGAATGGAAGAAAATATTTGCAGGCTAAACATCTGATAAAGGTCTGATAACCAGAATCTACAAAGAACTCAAGCAAATCAGCAAGAAAAAATTAAACAACCTCATTAAAAAGTGGGCAAAGTACATGAACAGAAACTTTTCAAGTAAGGATATACTAATGACCAACAAACATATGAAAAAATGCTAGCATTTCTAATCATTAGGGAAATGCAAATCAAAACCACAAGGAGATATCACCTAACTCCCGCAAGAATGGCTGACATCAAAAAGTACCAAAGCAATAGATGTTGGCATGGATGTGGAGAGAAAGGGACTGTTACATGCTGCTCGCAGGACTGCAAACTAGTACAACCTCTATGGAAAGTAGTATGGACTGAAAATAATCCTACCATTTGATACAGCAATTCCTGTTATTTACCCAAAGGAAAAAAATTCATTTTATCAAAAAGATACATGTACTGGAATGTTTATAGCTGCACAATTCTCAATCACAAAGACGTGGAAACAACCTAACACATGAATGGGTTAATAAAATGTGGTATATGTAAACATGGAGTACTACTCAGTCATAAAAAAGATGATGATCTAGTATCTTTTGTAATAACCTGGATGGAATTGGAGACCATTTTCCTAAGTGAAGTATTATAAAAATGGAAAAACAAACACCACATGTACTTAATACTAAATTGGAACTGATCGATCAACACTTAGGTGCACATATAGAAGAAAAACACAATGCAAATATAGCAGGTGGGTGGGGAAAGAGGAGATGGGTAAATTCAAACTTAACAAGTACAGTACATACTATCTGGGTGAAATGCATGCTTATAATTTTGATTCAATCTGTACAAAGCAAACTATGTGACTAAAACTTTTGTACCCCCGTAATATTCTGAAATTGAAAAAAAATAAAAAAAAAAAAGTGATATGGAAGACATCATAGGTAGAGCAAAGCAGATATTAGGTGTAAACCATACAAAATCATTCAACTCATTTTTTTTTTTTTTTTTTGGAGATAGAGTCTCAAGCTGTCGGCCTATGTAGAGTGTTGTAGCATCATAGCTAACAGCAACCTCAAACTCTTGGGCTCAAGAGATTCTCTTGCCTCAGTTTTTTTCTATTTTTAGTAGACATGGGGTCTTGCTTTTTTGCTCATGCTAGTCTTGAACTTGTGAGCTCAAGCTATCCACTTGCCTCAGCCTCCTAGAGTGCTAGGATTACAGGCGTGAGCCACCTCGCCCGGCCTCATCAACTCATTTAACAGATATTTATGATGTGTATACCAGGTGTTAAGCACTAGGAATATGACAGAGAACAAAGCAGATGGAAAACCCTGGCCCCATAGAAATTATATTCTAGCAAGAGGAAACAAAAAAATAAGTAAATTATGCAGTATATTGGTGAAAAGTATGAAATAAACAAAGAAGAAACAGAGAAATTAAAATGATTAGGGGCTGAACTTTTAGATAGAGTAGTGAAGGATGTCCTGCTGGAGAAGGCAACTTTTTTTTTTTTTTTTGCAGTTTTTTTGGCCGGGGCTGGGCTTGAACCCACCACCTCCAGTATATGGGGCTGGCACCCTACTCCTTTGAGCCACAGGCGCTGCCCAAGAAGGCAACTTTTGAATAAGCCTAATGGAAGTGAGGAAGTGAACCATGGCAGAATCTGGAGGGAGAGCAGCCCTGGTAAGGGGGGCATTGAGGAAGCTGCTGTGGCTAGAGTGCAGTGAGCAACAGGTAGAGTAGTGAAAGGTGTGGGCAGTGCTATTGAGAGCCAGGGCCGTCCTGTGGACTCTTGAAACCACTGCTTAGTCTTTGGCTCTAGAGTCCCACAGGAATCTAGAGGAAGGTTTTGAGCAGAGAAATTATGTGATCAGGTCTTGGTGTTAGCAGGGTTATCCTAGCAGCTTTGCCTGAGTAGGCTGAAGAGGCCCAAGGACAGAAATGAACCATGTAGGAGGATATTTAGTATATGTGAGAGTTGTTGGTAGCTCTGGCCATGGTAGTAGCTTGGAAACTTAAGAAGTGGCCCAGATTCTAAGCCTATTTGCAAACAAAGTTTGCAGGATCTATTAAAGATTAGAGTGCGATTTGAGGGACTTGAGGATGACTCCAGGGTTTCTGAGTTGATCATCTAAAATGATGGGGTTGGCCCCCTCCCCGCTTTTTCCACCCTCCGGTCCCCCTCCCTTGGCCCGCTGCTGCTGCTCCAGATGAGGTGATGGCAACGGCCAACTTTGGCAAGATCCAGATTGGAACTTATTACATGGAGATCAAGCAGAGCCATGGCCAAATACATCAAGCAATGGTAACATCTTTTTTTTTTTGAGACAGAGTCTCACTTTATCACACTTGGTAGAGTGCCGTGGCATCACAGTTCACAGCAACCTCCAACTCCTGGGCTTAGGCGATTCTCTTGCTTCAGTCTCCCGAGTAGCTGGGACTACAGTCATCCACCACAATGGCTGGCTAGTTTTTTTGGTTATTGCAGTTTGGCAGGGGATAGGTTTGAACCCTCTCCCCTTAGTATATGGGGCTGGTGCCCTACCCACTGAGCCACAGGCGCTGCCCAAGATGGGCACAGTGCAGTTGGGTCAACCTGGGTCAACTGCTTGGAAGGCAGCTCTGTTCACCACTATACCACCAAAGCTGCTCGGTGCTGGCAGTAACATCTTTAAATGAAGATAATGAAAGTGTAACTGTCGAATGGATAGAAAATGGAGGTAATAACCAGGATTTATACAGAACTTCAATCAATCCACAAGAAAAAAACCAATAATCCTATACATCAATGGGGAAGAGAGATAGAGAGATGAACAGAACCTTCTCTAAAGAAGACTGACCAATGGCTAGCAAAGATATGAAAAAATGTTCATCATCCCTAATAGAGAAATGCAAATTAAAACAACCCTGAGATATCACCTAACCCCAGCGAGAATGGCCTATATCACAAAATCTCAAAAGTTCAGATGCTGACGCAGATGAGGAGAGAAAGGAACACTTTTACACTGCTGGTGGGACTGCAAACTAATACAACCTTTTTGGAAGGAAGTATGGAGAAATCTCAAAGAACTCAATCTAGACCTCCCGTTTGATCCTTCAATCCTATTACTGGGCATCTATCCAGAACGGGGGGGAAAAAAAACCTTTTATTATAAAAACACTTGTACTAGGCTGTTTATTGTAGCCCAATTTACAATTGCCAAAATGTGGAAACAACCTAAATGTCCTTCAACCTAGCAATGGATCGGTAAGCTGTGATATATGCATACCATGGAGTATTATTCAACAATAAAAAAATGGAGATTTTGCAGCATTTGTACTAACCTGAATGGAGGTGGAACACATTATCCTTAGTGAAGCATCACAGGAATTGAGAGGTATGAATCCTATGTATTCAATTTTGATATGAAGACAATTAATGACAATTAATGACATGGTGGGGCATGGTGGAAGGGAAGACCAGACAGAGAAGGAGGGAAGGGGTGAGGGAAAGGAAAAGAAGAAAAAGAAACCACTTACTATTCCATTTTCCTGCCTAAATCCAGTCTACAAAAAATTAAATTACTGGACTTACCATTTAATTTCCTTGTCCTAAGAATGAAGAAATATCTGAGTATTTCTGATGGGTTGGTTACTTGCAATTTGTTATATCTATCATAAAGACCTGGATTAACAGTTTAATTTTTTCTATTTTATAGATGAGGAACAGATTCACAAATAAAGTAACTTTCCCAAAGTCATACAACTAGGGCTATCTTTGAGGATCCGATTTTTAATTATTTTTAATCTAATAATTGCTTATTTAAAGATATTCTGACATGTTTACTTCTAGCACCAATTCTAAAGTGAATACTTCCCTTCATGTTAACAAATCATTTTTAGGAAGTGGTTCTCAAAATGCAGTTTTCGGAGAACATAGGTCTAGGGTAGAGAATTCTTCTTCTTCTTTCTTTTCTTTTCTTTTCTTTCTTTCTTTTTTTTTTTTTTTGCAGTTTTTGGCCGGGCTGGGTTTGAACCCGCCACCTCTGGTGTATGGGGCTGGCACCGAACTCCTTTGAGCCACAGGTGCTGCCCCTGGAGTAGAGAATTCTTACCTACAATAGGAATCAATACAAGTATGGATGTTTCAAAATGAATGATGATAAATCTCAGGGTTTATGTCTATCGAATATATCCACTTGACAAAAGGCACAGTGACTATCTAACACTTTCACTTTTAGGTGGATCCAGAATGAGAATATTAAAGTCCATGTTAAGTTGCCTGTTGATCAAGGAGATATTACCAAGCTATGGTTTGACCTTTTGATGCTGAGAGTCCAGCCCTGAGAAAAACTTAATATGAAGACTATGTTACCACAACTATTAGATTTCAGTTTAACTTTTTTTTTTTTGATACAGAGTCTCACTCTGTTGACCCCTGTAGAGTATGGTAGTGTCACAACTTACAGTAACCTCCAACTCCTGGGCTTAGGAGATTCTCTTGCCTCAGCCTTCTGAATAGCAGGGACTACAGGCACCTGTCACAATGCCTAGCTTTTGTTGCTGTTATTGCAGTTTGGCCAGGGACAGGTTCAAACCCACCACTCTCGGTATATGGGGCCAGTGCCCTACCCACTGAGCCATAGGTGCCTCCCTGGATTTCAGTTTAATCCTGAGTCAGTTTTGAGGGCTAGAGGACAGTCTTTTGCTGTCATAGATTAGGAAGTGATTGTTGAACTGTGATGGCTAAATCATGACTGTGAAGGTAACAGTTGTGGTAAGATCCATACATCAGGCATGGTGGCTCATGCCTGTAATTCTAGAACTCTGGAAAGCTGAGGCTGGCTCCCTCAAGCTCATGAGTTCAAAACCAGCCTGAGCAAGAGTGAGACCCCATCTCTAGTAAAATTAGAAAAGCTAGCTGATCATTGTGGCAGGCACCTGTAGTCCCAGCTACTCAGGAGACTGAGGCAAGAGCATCATTTGAGCCCAAGAGACTGAGGTGTCTGTGAGACAGGGTATTGCTCTGGCTCAGGCTGGTCTTGAACCTGTGAGCTGAGGCAATCCACCTGCCTCGGCCTCCCAGATTGCTAGAATTAGAGACCATGATGACACCATGGCACTCTACCCAGGGTGACAGAGTGAGACTCTGTCTCAAAAACAACAAAAAAGCCAAGAAAGAAAAGGATCCATACATAGACCTATATATTTAGGCTAAATTATAAAGCAGGCAAAGAATATGGTGTTCTCTCTTTCCTTTCCATTCCCTACTTTCATCTCCATCTCTAAATCTTCTACAAATCTATTTTACAAAGTGATCTTCATTCTCTTAATATTTAAAATATCTACCTATTATTAATTAAATTAAAGAGAACACAACAATCTGAAAGAAAAATTCAACAGGGAAGAATCAACATCCCTGCTGAAGAGTTCATACATGTCCACAAGAAACATCCCCCAAAGTGAGTAGGCACAAAGAACTTGAACTAACTGTTCACAGAAACAGACATATCTAATAAACATGCAGAAAATGGATCCACCGAGATTTCAGTTGAAAGAAACTGTATTACTTTTCAAGTGATACTATCAAAGTAGTCAAGGTTTAAAAAATAGATACTGTTCAGTGCCACTGTGTGATAAAATCAGGATTTCACCAGGTGTTGGCAGCATAAATGGCAAAAACTTTCAGGGATGCGATTTGGTAAAAACATGTAGCAGCAGCACTAACAATATGCATATGGTCAGATCCTATATTCCATTTTATTTGAATTTCTGATCATATCTATGAATAACTTAAAACCTAAGAACAAAAGATATTCATTAAAGTTATGTGGCATTTATAAAGAAAAATTTAAAAAACTAAGTGCTTATTAATAAACGTTTAAATTGTGTACTCAACATCATCACGGAGTGCTTAAGGAAAACTTACAGGATGTTGCACAAGAAATTATGATAAATGGTCCAGGTGTGGTGGCTCACACCTGTAAGCCTAGCACTTGGGAGGCTGAGGTGGGAGGATTGCTTGAGGCCAGGAGTTCAAGACCAGCCCAAGCAAAAGTGAGGCAACATCTCTACAAAAATAGAAAAATTAGCCAGGTGTGGTGGCAGGCATCTGTAATTCCAGCTTCTCAAGAGGCTGAGGAAGGAGGATCACTTGAAGTGACCTCAAACCAGGAATTTGAGGTTGCCGTGAGCTATGATGATGTCACCGCACTCTAGCATGAGAGACAGAGTGAGATTCTGTCTCAAAAAAAAAGAAAATAAATTATGATAAATGGAGTAAAGGCAAGAGATAAGACTTATACAAGATGATCTGACCTATATGAAATATATCTGCATAGAAAGATACATTTTATTGTATTTCCTTTTATGGTATTTCCTTTCCTAGCCAGGGTGGCTGATGTTTAGCTATTATTGTAGAAGGCAACTGTGTGTTCCCATAAGCTAAATCCTTCACTGAGTGTAACAGATATCCTCATTTAAACACTAACCGTAAAATGAGATTATATCTTTTTTTATCCCTTACCATGAAGACTTTTTTTTAGCACAGACAACTATAAGTGGATGACTAGTTTCTATCCTTTTTTAAAAAACAGCTTTATTGTGGAATTTTTGCATATCATAGACTTCAAGTGTACAATTCACTGATTTCTAGTAACCTTACTGAGCAATGCAGTCATCACCATATCCTGGTCTTAGAACATTTATATTTCCCTAATAAGAACCCTCATGTCCATTTATACTTAATTCTTGTTTCTACTCCCAGCTACAGACAACTACTAATTTAATTACTGCTTCTATAAATATTCATTTTCTGGACATTTTGTATAAATGAAATTATACATTGTGTGTCCTTTGGTTTTTTGTATCTGGCTTCTTTCACTTAACATAATAGTTTTGAGTTTTGTCTATTTTATAGTACTCATCAGCAGTTCTTTCTTTGTTATTGTTGAATAAATTTTCCAGTGTAATGGATAAACCAACTTTAACCTGCTTCTGTCTATCCATTCACTAGACAGGTTGTTTACAGGTTGGGGATATTAGGAAAATATATTCATTTTTCAGATGAAGAAACTATGACTCCATAAGGCTCAGTAGCTCCACCCAGGTTGCACAGCTACTCAATGTCAAAGTCAGGGTTTAGATCTAAGCTTACCCACTTCCAAAGCCTAATCATTCTGTTTACTGCTAGAATCAGGTGATGAATTTTCCCCATTTTTATTTTGTTTCTATATACTCTACAACATGTATTTTATAATTTTACACTTTTTAAAAAGACTAAAGATTGGTAAACAAAGAAGTTGCAACTATAATGTTATCTTTTGACCTGGACAAGTAAGAAATGTCTGCTTTGCAAGGACAGAAAGATCTGAATTCCTAGCAATCCATGGCAGGGCAGCTCTTCAGCCAGTACCAAACCACTACTGAAAACAGAGTATGTGAGCCACAGGATGAAGTATTTAAAAATTGAGTAGTCTCCAGTTCAAGATGAACACCTAAAGACATCAGAAAACTGCCCTCTCCAGCAAGAAGAACCCAAATTATAAGGCCGGGTGTTGTGGTTCACTCCTGTAATCCTAGCCCTGGGAAGCTGAGGCAAGTGGATTGCTTCAGCTCACAGGTTCAAGACCAGCCTGAGCCAGAGCGAGACCCTCATCTCTAAAAATAGCTGGACATTGTGGTGGTCACCTGTAGTCCCAGCTACTTGGGAGGCTGAGGCAAGAGAATCACTTGACCCCAAGAGTTTGAGTTTACTGTGAGTTATGATGCCACAGCACTCTACCAAGGGTGACAAAGTGAGACTCTGTCTCAAAAAAAAAGAAGAAAAACACAAATTATAAATAGACAATTGTATCTTGAATAGAACATATAGGAAAAAACACTAGAGTCTAATGAATAACTCAATTTTTAAAAAGAAAGCTACATATTCAATGCAATCTCTGTCAAAATACCAATGACATTCTTTACAGAAATGAACAAACAATCCGAACATCCAAAAAACAGCCCAAACATCCAATGCTATCCTGAACAATAAAACAAAGCTGGAGGCATTTCATAACCTGAGTTCAAAATATATTACAAGGCTACAGTAATCAAAATAGGATGATATTGGAATAAAAATAGACACATAGGCCAATGAAATAGAATAGAAAACCCCAAAATAAAGGCACACATATTTACAGCCAACTGATCTTTGACAAATCCAAAAAAAAGACATCCTGGGGGAAAGACATCCTGTTCAATAAATAGTGCTGGGAAAATTGGATAGCCATATACAGAAGAATGAAGGGATCACCATCCCTCACAATATACAAGAATCAACTCAAAATGGATTAAAGACTGAAACATAAGACCTCAAACTATGAAAATATTGAATGAAAACCCAGGAGAACTCTCCTGAATATTGGTTTAAGCAAAGAATTTATGATTAAGACCTCAAAGCACAAGCAACAAAAAAGAGTAGACAAATGGGAGTTACACTAAATGGCTTCTGCACAGCAAAACAAAACAGAGTGAAGAGATAACCTATTGAATAGGAGAAAATATTGGCAAATTATTCATCCAATAGGGGACTAATATCCAGAATATACAAGCAATTCAAACAACTCAAAAGGAAAAAAATAAATAATCTCATTTAAAAAATGGGCAAAAGATGTGAATAGACATTTCTCAAAACATACAAATGGCCAACAGGTAAGTAAAAAATACTGAACATCACTAATCATCAGCAGAGAAATGCAAATTAAAACCACAATGAGATACCATCTTACTGTAGTCAGAATGGCTATTATTAAAAAGACAAAAGAAAACCCGAAGATGTTGACAAGAATACAGAGAAAAGGGTTTTGTTTTGTTTTGTTTTTTTCCCTAAAGACAAGGTCTCACTCTGTTACCCAGGTTAAGGTGTAGTAGAATCATCATAGCTCAGTGCAACCTCAAACTCCAGGGTTTAAGTGGTCCTCCTGCCTTAGCCTCCTGAGTGTCTGGAAGTACAGGTGTGCACCACCAAATCTGACTAATGCTTTTTATTTGTTGTAAAGACAGAGTCTCACTATGTTATCCAGGCTGGTCTTGAACTCTTGGACTCAATTGATCCTAACACCTTGGCCTCCCAAAGAAAAGGGAACTCTTATATACTGTTATAAGAATGTAAACTAATACAGCCAAGATAAAAAAAAATGGTATAAATTCTACAAAAAGTGGAAATGCCATTTGGTCCAAGAACCCCATTACTGGGTATCTACCAAAGAATTTATATATCAAAAAGATACCAATACTCAATGTTGGTTGTAGTACACTATTCACAATAGCAAAGATATGAAATCAATCTAAATGTCTATCAACAGATGAATGTATAAAGAAAATGTGGTATATGTACACAATGGATCACTATTCAGCCCTTAAAAAAGTAAAATCATGTCATTTGCAGCAACATGGATGGAACTCTGGTCATTATTTTAAGTAAAATAAACCAGACACAAAAATACAAATATTTCTCACTTACACGTGGGAGCTAAAAAATTTGACCTCATGGAGGTAGAGTGGGACGATAAATAGAGACGGGGAAGGGTGAGGGAAGGAGAGAAGAGGGAGATAAATGAAAGTGGGACGAAGGCAAATAGACAGGAAGAGAGAAGGAATAAGCCAATGTTTGAATTTAGTGGAGTAGTGACCGTACTTAATAAAAATACTGTACTCCAGTGACGGACACCCTATATGCCTTAATACCCATATAGACACGTGACAAAATTTCTGATGTACCCCTTAAATTCATACCAAAAAAAAAGTCATCAGGTCAATGTGGCTCACTTCTGTAACCCTAGCACTCTAGGAGGCCAAGTTGGGAGGGTTGCTTGAGCTCGGGAGTTGGAGACTAGCCTGAGAAAATCGAGACCCCATCTCTACTAAAAATAGAAAGATTAGCCAGATGTGGTGGGCACCTGTAGTCCCAGCTATTTGGGAGGCTGAAGCAGGAAAATCACTTGAACCCAGGACTTTGGGGTTGCTGTGGGCTAGGCAGATGCCATGGCACTCTAGCCTGGGCAATAGAGTGAGACTCTGTCTCAAAAAGAAGAAAAGAAAAGAAACCTGACTTTACTAAAGGTTTATGACATGGTTTGTTCACTTGGTTAAACTTCTAATACCCTGATTTGTAAAAATAAAGTCAACCTTAGAATTTTGTTTGAACAGTATCTCTTAGGACCTGGCAACTCATTTCCTTTTCAATAAGAAATTAGTTGGAGAGGGTGTGGGGGCTCACAACTGTGATCCTAGTATTCTGGGAGGCCAAGTTGGGAGGATTGCTTGAGCTCAGGAGTTGGAGACCAGGCCAACCAAGAGTGAGACCCTGCCTCTACTAAAAATAGAAAAACTAGCCTGGGGTTGTGGCAGGCACCGATTTCCCAGCTACTTGGGAAGCTGAGGCAAGAGAATCACCTGAGCCCAAGAATTGGAGGTTGCTGTGAGCTGCAATGATGCCATGACACTCTCCCTGGGGAAACAGAGTCTCATTGTGTCTCGAAAGAAAGAAAGAAGGAAGGAAGGAAGGAGAGAGAGAGAGAAAGAAAGAAAGAGTTGGATTTTTTTCCTCTTAGGATTTTAGATTTGGGGGTCAGACATGCAAAGTATAATAGCTTATAATCTTGGAGAAGCTATTTGAAACTCAATTTCTTCCCCTGTAAAATGAAAAAAAAACACAAAAAAACCACATTGTAAGATTGTGAGAAATGCATGTAAATACATAAAATATATAGCCAGTTAGTACTGCTCACAGCAAGCTCTTCCTCCTTTTCCTCTTCCTAGATGAGAATAATCATGTCATTAATGCCCAGGGCACCCACCCACACAGGAGTGAACTTGACAAGCCAGCCTGGGTGCTAAAGTCCAAGCAGGCCTAGTGTGCTGTTCTCTGGTAGGTATCGGCATTCCATGCAGAAAATGTGGTGTGGTGCGTGTGTGGTGACAACGCTGAGGAAGATATACCATTACCAAGTCGTAGTTTCTGTCCTCTGGCAGCACGTTCACATACACACAAGTGGATTAGTCTTAGCCAAGATTCCTGCTTTTCATTATGTGAATCCGAGGCAACCTGACAGAAAGTGATGGTCACATTCGGTGACCCCTTGGAGACAACGTAAGTATGTAGGAAAAAACTCTTGCATATACATATGTGTAAACTCTAATTTATTCATAACTAAATATAAGCATATAGCATATGTAGTTTTGTTTTTTGGAGACAGGGTCTCACTTTGCTGCCCAGGCAGGAGTGCAATGGCATAATCATAGCTCACTGTAGCCCTGAACTCCTGTGTTCAAGCAATCCTTCTGCCTCAGACTCCTGAGTAGTGGGGACTATTGGCTGACACCACCACAGCCAGCTAATTTGTTTCATTTTTTTCTAAAAGAAATGGGGTTTGTTGCCCAGGCTGGTCTTGAACCCCTGGTCTCAAACAGTCCTTTTCAGCCTCCAAAAATGCTGGGATTACTGGTGTAAGCCACCATGCCCAGCATACATAGCATATAGTTTAAGGAATAAGGAACAAAACTCAAATGCAAGTTTGTTTTGTTCTGTTTTGTTTTGAGACAGTCTCAGGCTGTCACCCTGGGTAGAGTGCCATGGCATCACAGCTCACAGCAACCTCAAACTCTTGGGCTCAAGCGATTCTCTTGCCTCAGCCTCCCAAGTAGCTTGGACTACAGGCGCCTACCACAACACCGCCTATTTTTTGTTGTTATAGTTGTCATTTTGTACTAGCTGGCCTGGGCCAGGTTCAAACCTACCAGCCTCGGTGTGTGTGGTTACTGCCCTATCCACTGAGCTACAGGCGCCACCCAGGTTTTCTTAATTTGGACTTCTGATCCTAATAAAGAAAATATATAATGAAAAAAGCTCTCATGGAGAAGGATCTGAAGCTTGTTGATAAAATCGATGAGTTAAATCTCTTTGCCCTTCTACCCAATTGGTCAATATCCTATAATACAAGTAAGTATAACATAATTGTATAAAAGAAAATAAAAATCTCAGGACTGCTCCCCAACTCTTTATGCAAAGGCAAGATAAAGCCCTTGGGTACCTGTGAGGAACTGTTCCCACAGATCATTCATTAAGAAAATTCCTTTCTGGCCTTCCATAAGCAAGGACATGCAAAATGTAACTTTGGGTCCATAGGTAATGTTTAGCTTCTAAAACTAACGTCTGCTCAAGTCCACACATAGTAATGAATTACAAGTTTATCTTCCCAGGTACAGAACAGAGTCAAGACAGGATCAGACATTCTTTCATCTGTCAATGGAAAAGAACCCAACACTGTAAAATAATTTAAAGAGGTTTATTATGAGCCAAGTTTGAGTATGATGGCCCAGAGTCACACCCAAGAAGCCTTGAGCAAGTGGGTTCCCTGTCATTGGGTTACAGTTTGGTTTTATACATTTCAGGAAGAGAGGAATTACATGTAAAATTCAATACATGGAAGGTTTATATTGGTTTGGCCCGAGAAGGCAGGATATCTCAAGTCAGGGGGCTTACAATTTAGATAGGTTTAAAGATTCTTTGATTTGTAATTGGTTAAAGAAATAAAGCTTTGTCTGAAGGCTTGGGCTGTTTTAAGTTAAGAAAGTCTGCTAATCGAGACAAGTCACTACATATACCCAAACTAGCATGATCTGTTAAGTAAACTGGTGACCTGCAGGTGTGATTTTAGCTTTATCTTGTATAGGCTTAGGCCTGTTAATGAGTTACAAAGGGTATCTCCAAGAAGGGGGCGGGGCATGACAAGGCAAGTCTCATCTCTCTTCTCATGGCCAGCAATTCAGCTTTAGGGTATTTCTGGGGTCTTCTTGGCCAATAGCGAGTCCACTCAGTCAGGTTGAGGAGGGTTAAGATTTTATTTTAGTTCACACACCTAACCCAGAGACGTCTGCATAATTGATGTTTCCTTCACTCCCTTTGTCTCTTCTAACATGTACCTTTTCTTATATAAAATGTAGATTTCCTAGGTCTCACAGAATATAACCATTTTGTCTCCCCACCCACCCCACCCCCTACTTTTTTTTTCTTTTCTATGTATCCTATTCCTCTAAAATATTGAAACTTACAAATTCTCCTTTGGAAAAATAGCCATAGATTGGTCTATGGTTTGTGTTTTTCCAGATGTATCCTTGACTTCGGCTTAATAAACCTCCACTGATTGAGATTTTTGCCTCAGTCACTTATTTTGGGTTGTCGATTTTCAAGAACAAGGGGTCTTATGTTTCATAGTAGCTACTTAGCTTACTTCGACTTGAAAAAAACCACAAAGTTTTTTTTTTTCTATTCTCTCACTTAACAACAACAATCAACACAGAAGCCTTTTCTGAACAATGTGGGGGATTTCAAACAAGCAAACAATTCTGCAGCAGATATCTGCTCTGATTCAATTCCAACACTATATACCTGGAGATGGTGTCAGATCCCACAGGTTGCGGATTTAGTCCCCAAGATTGTCACCCTCTTCTCAGATACCAGGGCGAGTATAGTGCTCTTGAACATTTAACTGACAAGCTTCAAGTTGGAGTTCCCATGACCCCTTCTGTGGGTTCAACTAATTTGTTAGGGTGGCTCACAGAAATCAGGAAGACAATTATGTTTACTGGTTTATTACAAAGGATATTTTTAAGGATACAAATAAACAGTCATAGGAAGAGATAAATGTTACTGGATGAAGAGGATCTGGTGGCCTGTCACTGTCAGCCAAATGCAGAGACAGGAATTAGTTCCAACGAGCTTTATTATCAGAAGGCCAGCAGTTCCGGAGAACAGTGAGAGTAGTCTCTTAAAGACTTCTCTGCCTCAGTTACAATTCGAATAGCTTTTTACAATAGGAATACAAGGAAACAAATTTAGAAAATGTTAACTTTATCTGATAGAAAGTAATGTCAAAGTAGTCTTTGTTCTAACAATGCAAAATGTTTAAACAGAAAGGCAATTTTCACTTTAAAAAAATATCTAAGAGAATCATTAAAGAAAACATATCATCAAAGTAACCTTTACTCTACAACACCTGTGGTCTGTGTGTGACTACTTCCTCAAGTCTCCTGAGACAAACATCCTCACAATCGTGGAGAAAACTAGATAATCGGAGGTTGGGGTTGGGGAGGTGGGGAGAGGGTGTGTGGGCAAGAACGTGAACTTGGCAGGATATGAATTAGGTTCGCTGCTTCAGCTTAGTTTCTCAGACTCCACCTTGTAGGCCACTTTTCTGGCCTCACATAGGACAAGGTCTGGAAGGGTCCCACGCACAGGAAGTTCTGTCCTGTGGAGTTGGGTATGTCACCCTCCCTGGCAGGCACACGGATGACTTTTTGCTCACCTTCCTCCCTCCACATGTTCAGCTATCCAGAAGCTCCCTGAATCCAGTCCCTTTGGGTTTTTATGGAAGTGTCATTACTCAGGCATGATGATTTAACACATTTCCCCTCCCTGGATGGTGAGGGACAGGTCTGAAAATTCCCCACACCCTATGTTTTTTAGGAGCTTTTCCCTTCCTCCAAAAGTCTTCATTCACATAAGCTGGCGTGTGTTGGAAGAGGCTTATTGAAAATAACAAAAGACTGTCTTTCACTTACCTCTCAGAAGCTACTCAGGAATCAAGGACAAACGACCAAATACTTTAAGATATTCTTCATGCTGTAGTCACTTAGGAAATAACATAGCTTACAGGGGCTGAGAGCCAGGAATCATGAATGAAAATCAAAATATACCTGTCATAATATCACACTTGCTTCATAGAATCTTAAAGCGGCTGAGCGCCTCAGTCAGCTAGCTGCCACTTAGCCTCAGCACAGACTGTGTGATTGTCTGAGTGGCTTTCATTATCAGATATATTCTAGGTAACTTAGATATGGTATCTCTTAATGATGATCTATATCTAACAGTGGGGGTCCCATTTCTCCTGGGGCTTGTGTCCTCATATGCGGAACAAGGAAGCAAACTACCTGGCTGTGAGCTAAAATCTTTAGCCCCACAGCTGACTGTGTGAAACCTTTCTTGGCCAAGAGGACCCCAGAAACGCCCTAAAGCTGAGTTTCCTCCCTTTCCAGAAGGGAGGTCAGACCAGCACGGTCTCCTTTTCTTGGCTACATCCTCTGTAACTCACTAACAGGCCTAAGGCTATGCTTAAACCACCCATGCAGGTCCTCCAGTTACTTCACACTTCACTTTGAGTCTGTGTGCAAGGACTCATCTAGTGAACAGATTTCCTGAACTTAGAACATTTTAGATGTTTAGACAAAGCTTCATTTCTTCAACCAATTACAAATCAAAGAATCTTTAAACCCACCTGTAACCTGTGATCTCCCGCACTCCTTCGAGCTGTCCTGCCTTTTCAGGCCAAACTAACATACTCTTTTCACATGTTGATGTATGACTTTACATGGAATTCTTCTCTCCCTGAAATGTATAAAACCAAATTGTAACCCAACCACAGGGAGTCCACTTGCTCGAGGCTTCTTGGGGGTGGCTCTTCAGGCCCTGGTTGCACATGGTCAGCTCAGAATAAAGTATTTTTACAGAGTTTGGATTCTCTTCCATTGACACAGTCTGCAGAAGTAATTTGAACAGTTTGATATTCTTTTTAAATTTAAATTCAAGGCTCTTAAACAGTGCTAATGTTCTCTATATATTGTATAGCAGGAACCATTTTTTTTTTTTTTTTTGTCCTATGTCTTGAAGTCATTTGAGTTCTTCATTTTAGCTTTATGATAATCAAAGCCTTCCCAGTCTAACTGAATCCCATCTTGCTAGGGCTATCAGTAACTAAATTTCTTTTCTATTAACAACTTGATAGTTGATATTCCCTAAGGAATAACCCAAGTTCTCTGTGACTTTGCCAGAGCATCCTTTTTAGTAGAATGCTTCCCCTACCCCTATTTCCAACCTGACCATTTTGCACTCATCTCTCAAATCTCAACTGGTACATCACCTCCATGAAGGTTTGCTCACTGAGTCTACCCTTTTTCCTCCCTCAAATTATTCAAATCTCCCTCCAAATAGCTCATTGCTGGCCCTTCAGCCACAGTGTCTGTATTGACAGAAAAATATGTCAGCAACAATCTCAGACGTGTAAGTGTACCTCAAGGCCATCCAGACTCTAAAGCTAGGCTACCTAAAGGAAAGCCATTTTGTGCCAGTATGCTTTCAGTTTGTTCTGTCTTAAAAGTCTTTAAAACTGGCGGCTTTCTCACACAGCTGCCAGGTACAAGATTAGAAAATGACCTTGAGGAAAAACAGATCAAGAGTCCAGAATAGACCAAAGGTAGACTGCTGATGAGAGGATCAACCACACGGCCTATTTTTTGCTGATAATAATCTACAAAGTCACAATGACTTGCACAAAGCTTGTTTTCTGCCATGAACCCCCTTTGCCCCTTCCCTTTATAAGTTGCTCAATAAGTAAAGGAGATGAGATGGTCTTTGAGACAATAGTCCGTCATCTCCTCAGGCTGGCAGCACCTGAATAAACCACCCAATCTTCACTAACACTTGACTTTCTGTCTGGTTCTTGGGTGGTGGGCAGCTGAACCTGCATCTGGCAACAGAAGTTCCTCAAAGGTGTCCATTTTAAATAATGAAATTCAGAAGATGATGAAGTGTAGAGCTTAATCAAGCACAAGACTTGAGGATAGCCACCCAGAAACACCAACTCCAAATGAATGGGGTGAGCATTCCAAAGTGGAGGAGTTAGGTTTCACTTACATAGAAATTTTAGCAGAATTATATTTTTCATGTGAGACCAGTACATACAACCCAGTGACTTGATTGGTTATCACAAATCACAAGGGGTTTTTGGTCTCCATCCAGTTGCTCATCAGTTATTGAGACACAAAGATTCAGTTATTGAGACAAGGGTTGCCAAGGAAGAAAGGAGTTTTTAATGCAACAGATGTATTGCCAGGAGAAGGGAGAAGTTGCTTTGAATCCATCTCTCTGACTACTGGAGATTATGGGCTTTTAAAGGAGGGGTCAAATGCCTTATTGTGAGTAGTGGCATCAAAAGTCCTGATCCAGGGTCTTCGGAATCTCAACTCCTTTGTCTTATAGAATATCTCTCATTTTGAGGAGACAATTCAAAAGTTCAAGTAGTTAGTGAAGAAAGAGGATTATGGGTGGTGCCTGTGGCTCAGTGGGTGGGGGGGGCTAGCCCCATATACCAAAGGTGGCGAGTTCGAACCCGGCCCCAGCCAAACTGCAACAAAAAATAGCTGGGTGTTGTGGCAGGCACCTATACTCCCAGATACTCGGGAGGCTGAGGCAAGAGAATCGCCTAAGCCCAGGAGTTGGAGGTTGCTGTGAGCTGTGACGCCATGGCATTCTACCGAGGGCAATAAAGTGAAACTCTGTCTAAAAAACAGAGGGCAATAAAGTGAAACTCTGTCTTAAAAAAAAAAAAAAAAGAAAGAAAGAAAAGAAAAAATGAAAGAGGATTATATAAGGGACATTGAAATGTGTTCATTGTAGGGCTGAATATAGTTAGAAATTCCTGCATTCCAAGGAAGATTACTTTATTGATCTATGAAGAGAGGTGATCTGACAGAGTTTGGTCTTAATTATTTACAGGAAAAAACAAAAAGGCAGAAATTCTAGCTTCTTGTTGTGTGACCCAGGCTGCATAGCCACATTCCTCTAAAGGAATAACCTCAAGTTTCAAGAGTTTTCCTTAAGTTTGAATTATTTTAAGTATTAATTATTTAACTTCACAAAGGCAAGAACCATGTTTTCTATGTTCTTTCCTCAATGTAGTCTCCTTCACGGCATTGGATTTTTTCTCAAGCATCTATAATGTATAAAGCTTCCAAAGATAACAGATGACGAATTTCCTTATCTCAGACCAGGATGAGCAGAGCCTGTCTAGATGTTATCACATCTTTCCCAGGATGCTCAACCTGCTTCATGCAGCCTGCTGTCACTGTCCAGTGGGGCGCCTCTGATATCATTCTCCACCGAGCCAGGGCTCCTGCCATCCTCAGCTAGAGTACAAAAAGTACAAAAGTACAAAAGCAGTTTTTTATTTTAGTCTCTATACTTTGTCTCCCTCAGTACCAAAGAATGGGTAGGAGCCTTCCTGATGTGCAAAATTCAATTGGGGTGAGGCTACCAGATCTAGTTAGTACCAGATTCTTTCTTCTTTATCCTGAACTTATGCCAAACTCTTCTTCCCAGCAGTGGCCACTGCTAGTGATTTTAACTTATAGGACAGAAGAAATATGTTTATCTTGTTCCTTCAAGAAATCCAATTATTCTCCAAATCCTGAAATAAAATCCGACAGATATTTCTTAGAAATGAGTTACTTAACTCCTCAGCAAAAGGAACATCTGAAAGAAAACAATTTTTCCTAAGTGGCTTGCAATGCTGCAAGTTAGACTCAGAGACAATGGAGACGAGGCCTATGAATTCAAGCTGAATTCTCAGCTTGCTAGTCTGGAGTCTGTCAAATATCTTACTGACAGGGGCTGATGGCAACCTTGCCTATCAGATGAAGCACAAAGGCAGGAGAGAATCAATCATGTCTCCTCAGACCTTCAGACGCCTACATGCTCATTAACTTTTTGCCCTGTACATGTTAACTATATATTTGCTTTATCTTATGTATGAAGTTACTGAACACCAATCAGAATTGTAAGAATGTCACATTTTCTTCCCTGCCCCCTTGTTCAATTTTCAATGTACTAGAAGGAATGAACACTGTGCCTCGTGTAGCCCGCTCTTTTTACCAGGTTATTAGTCTTTAAACTTAGCTCAAACTGAAAGCAACTTTAGATTTCTTTAAGTTATAGTGCCTGTTATTTAACCTTTCAGTTGATGCTTCAAAAGAAGGAAGAAAGATGAAATGTTATGTATATGCCTATAACTGGGACAGGCAGAAATGTGGGCTTTGGGATAAGCAATGGTCTGGAGAATTTTGAGGGAGAGATAATCAAGGAAATTGCAACTCTTTGGGCTCAAACAGAGCACCAATTAGAGAAGAGAGTCAAAATGGAGAAAATGTCTATTGTCTAATTCAAAGCAGATGGTGTAAGTGTTTTAGACTAGAATCAGCTCATATTTGGAGAGTGTTCTGAGCTCTTTAAATAATACTTGGGGTATATTAGGCATAATCAAATATGCAGTCATTTAAGGATGTTTCACTTTTTTCACCTTTTCAAAATTTTCTGGTAGAGTTTTAAAATACAGGGGATGGCACAGGGAGTTTCTGATAAAGAAAGACCATTGAATTCTTTCCTCTGTGATGACCTATAAATATTGTTGTGTCTAAAATAAAATCATCTGCCAACTTAGGACTTTGACTAGCTTGAATTCTGGCTATATTGAAGTAGTTGAGCCTGATACAAGTCTGAGTACATGTGCCAGCCTCCTTTTTACCTCCTACTATGAGTATTTTACCCTCTATTTCAAAATCAGAAGCAGAAAATCCAACCCAGAGGGTTCCGTTCCTGGCATATTTATGCCCCAGGCAGATTGAGAGCGTAAAATAGACTTTTCACAAATGAAGAGACATCACGCTTTTCAACCCAGGACAAGAAACTTAAGCTGTTGCCAAGGCAACTGCAGAATTATGGCTCCGAGGCTGGCTGCCTGAAGGGTGTCTCAGAGCCTCAGACTTCTTTGCTATCACTCACTGTCAGACCAAGTGCAAAGGCCTTATTAGTGAATTCACAGACTATTAGCTTTCCAGAAACAATGAGAGCATCTCTGAATTACTGAAAAAGCATGTGGGGGACACTCTGAGAACAACGCATACACATGATACCTGATGTGATTTTTGTTCCCTCCAAAATTCGTGTGTTAGAAACTTAATCCTCGTTTGCAACAATGTTGGGAGGTGGAGACTTTAGGGAGGTGTTGAGGTCACCCTCATGAATGGATTAAAGCTGCTGTAAGATGGGCCTGTGGGTTCTGTCTTCCCACGTTTCTGCCACGTGTGAACACAGTGTTCCTTCTTTCCAGTGGACACAAAAAGGCACCATATTGGAACTGGAGACAATATCTGTTGGGGCTTTGATATTGAAATTCTCAGCCTCTAGAATGATGAGAAGTAAATTTTTGTTCTTCATCAGTCACCCAGTCTGTAGTATTACATTATAGCAGCACAAAACAGACTAAGGCAATACCCTTTAAAAATAAATAATTCAATGATACTATAGCAGTCGATACATAACATTATACATTTGTCAAAATCCATGACTGTACAACACCAAGAGTGAACCCTAATGTAAAGTATGGACTTTGGGTGACAATGATGTGGTTCAGACCATCGACTGTAACAAATGTACCACTCTGGTGTGGGACATTGATAGGAGGGGAGGCTGTGTGTGTGCGGTGGAGACCAGGGGACATATAGAAACTCTATACTTTCAGCTGAAGTTTGATATGAACTTAAAACTACACTAAAAAACAGTCTATTCAAGGAAAATGAAAACCCTGGAAGTGAGAAGAAAGGAGACAGGTCCAAAAGGTTCAAAGCAAGGCTGCATGGGAAAGTTGCATTAGTCTGTAGTACAATAAACTAAGAAACAGTATGCAAAACCCAAAGAACAGTCTGATCCTGATAAGAACATCATGCTCTGTCTGGGTGAAAAAGTAATTTACTTTGCTCAGGCTGGGAAACCAGTAACACTGGGACAGGTTGTATTTCTTGTTTATATTTGTGGATGAAATGTGGAAACATGCTGAGATTTGTAAAGGTTACAAATGAGAGAATATGGCCTTAAGAAAGGTGATGTTTTATGTAATGATCTAATTAATGCACATATCTATCCATCTCATCCCCCTGCCGTGAGTCAGGAAACCTTACTCCCCAAGTCTGTCCAGGGCCCAGACACTAGGGAATATTGTGTAACCACTTGAAGAGAGCCTGCAGCTACTGCTGTTTTGTTTTGTGCCCTCCCTTTCTCTTTCCTCCTCTCTGGTAATCATTTTTGTTGCAACTACTACTGTTGCTCTTGCAAAACATAGGGTATGTGTCGTGCCAGAGAACAGAGGATTAAGTGTCCAAGTGGGGATGAGGGGTCTCCTCAAGAAAGCAATCGTAGGAAACCTGGGGTTAGGACTGCACATGTCTACCTCTGAACCTTGCCAGCAAGTGGGCCCTTTTGCCTGCCCACAGAGGACAGTCTTTCCATTGTTTCTGATCTTGACCTTGATAAATCAAGCCTCATCTTTTTATAAAATATGCACATGTTGAGAACAGTAGAGCAATCAAGGTGCTATGCTCTGTAGTTAGACTGCCAAGGTTGGAAATTCAGTTCTACCACTTACCTAGCTATGTGACCTTAAGAAAATTATTTAACTTCTTGGTCCCTTGGGCTCTTTATCTGCAAAACGAGAATAATAATAGCACTTACCTTAGTGTGAGTTGTTGTGAGAATTAAATGATGTAATCTATATAAAATGCTTAGAACAGTGCCCAGCACTCTGAAATCACTGAAATTGACTTACAACACTATTGGCTTTCTGGCTTCCTCTTGTTGAAACTTAGGCATTGCTGTCTCACAGCTTGACATAATGCACTGGGGGATATGAGATGTTGAGCCACATGACAAGGAACAGTGTATTCTGATACACTGATATTAAGTTTCAGTTTCATAACACAACTGAAAAAACAAAGTTAATATATGTTGATATTTTTGCAGTGGAAAATACAACCAACTCAACAGATTTGAATTCCTCCAGCACCAATACCTGCTTTACGAAATACATTCTGAGGCATGTTTTACTTAGAGGTCAAGAAGGTTTAGAGGTTTAAATCTGTCCTATAAGTTAGAAAAAGACAATGGTGGTGATAAATCCTATTATACTGAAAATAAGAAAATCTACTCAATTCGACTTTTTTCTTTTTCCAGTTCAGTTCTTACGCTGAATCTTGTTTTCCAGCCATAAGGAGATTGATCCTCTTTTGACGATTTCCTTTGTGTTTTCCTTGGGCCAAGATTATGCCTGCACATGCTTGTAAATTGGTTCTGAGCCGGAAGGACCAGTCACTGGAAAACTGCAGCTCTTTCTCCTCTTTCTCCAATGAGCTTTCTTTGACAATCAAGGTGCAAATAAATCAGCCTTTTGAATCATTATCCATTGGTTTGGTGGTGGAAGTAGAGAGGGGGTGAATTTAAGTCACAGTTATACTCACCTAAGAAGCTATTGCTTTTATTATGGTTATAGGTGTTTTATAGACGTACATGCTAATGTTGAGCTAGTCTTAAAAAATATTTTAGTATATTAATCATTGCAGAATAAAGGTTTATTTATTTATTTATTTATTTTTTGAGACACATGTAGAGTGTGTAGAGTGCCATGGCATATAGCTCACAGCAACCACAAGCTCTTGGGCTCAAACAATCCTCTTGCCTTCTGGGCCTGGGTACAGTGGCTCACACCTATAATCCTAGCACTCTGTGAGGCTGAGGCAGGAGGATTGCTTGAATTCAGGAGTCCAAGACCAACGCAAGAGCCAGAGCCCATCTCTACTAAAAACAGAAAAATTATCTGGGTGTTGTGGCAGGAACTAGTCCCAGCTGCTCAGGGGGCTGAGACAGGAGGATTGCTTGAACCCAGGGCTCTGAGGGTTCAAGAGCAAGGCAGACCCCATGGCACTCTGACCCCATGGACTGTCTCAAAAAAAAGAAAAAAAAATAGACACTGTGGCTACTGGCTACCATGAGTAGTGTAAGTTAAGAATACAATTAAAAGTCACTTAACCTAAGTCTCATTTTCTTAGTGTGCTAAAGGTGTGAATTGGGTCAATGGTTCTCTCAACCTTGGCTGTACAATGTTTTCACTTAAGGGGTGTTAAAGAATACTGATAGTTGGGTATTCCTTCCCATTATTGTTTAGTTGGTCTGAGTGTGCAGTCTAGGCATTGAGATTTTTAAAACCACCCAGGTAATTCCAAAGCATAGGCAAGCCTGGATGCAGTGTCTTATCCCAGCACTTTGGGAAACCAAGACAGGAAGATAATTTAAGGCCAGGAGTTTTAGATAAGCCTGGGCAACATAGAATGACTCCATCTCTACAAAAAACATTTAAAAAATATTAGCTGGAGGGCTTAGTGGCACACTTGTAGTCCTAGCTACCCAAGGCTGAACTAGAAGGATCGCTTGAGCCTGGGAGTTGAAGGCTGCAGTGAGCTGTGATAACACCATGCCAGCCTGGGCAATAGAGCAAGACTCTGTCTCAAAAAATAAATTAACAAAGTATAGTCAGGGTCAGAAGCCATCACTGAACTAAATCTTCTTAAAGTCCTCCTCTAGTTCTGGATTTAGCTGCAAATTATAACTTTAGAATTTTACAAGAAAAATCAGACACTTGTTACTTAAGCTTTTTGAAATAGAAAACTACATATGAGTATTGGCGTTTTGCAAAGGCTGTCTGTCCAAAAATGTATCTGAAACATAATTATTTGAAAAGGCAAAGCCAGGTTCCTGCCTTATACTCCTCTTTGGAGGTTTTCCTGGTTGTTTCAAACCATGGGTTTAAGCTATAGACTAAAAAGGGTATGTGTATGTTCTTGTTCTTTTCACTGCAGCCTGTGTCAAGGTTTGGCCACCTGCCCATAGCCTGCATGGGGTGACCTCACTGAGTAATCCAAGCTACAAGTTTATGGAGATCTCAGTGGGAGGTCTTTGGGCAAATCATGTGGAGCATCAACTGCTGAGTTTGTCTCTTCCCTGGGATTAGAAAAATAAAGTTTTTGGCTAAGTCATTCTTTTTCAAAGCTACTATTGAAATGGCTCCAAGAAGCCTCAGGATGGTTTTTCCTAGGAATTTTAAGGCCTCAAACAAACATACATTTCTTCTGCCTAATAAATTTCTCAAATAGTGAGTGAAACAGGTACAAGTATTCAGATTTTTTAAAAGACTATTTGATTTTAAAAGTTAGTATAACCCAAAATAGGGTTTTATTTTGTGGACCTTGACTAATTGATATAATATTTCTATGAGAGAACAAAAGACTACATATAGTGAAAATGTTGGAGATCCACAAGAAGAAGGTGCGGGGATCACTTTACCAGATTATTTTATTTGTCATCACTTTAAAATATGAGAACAAAAAACAAATAAAGTAAAATAAAATAAAATATGAGACCAGACAATGAACCAATACAACAGAACAAAATCTGGAAACATACTCTCTATGTCTTTATGTATTTGACACGAGAAATGTGGTATTACAAATCACTGGGAGAAAACACTATTGGGTAAATCTCACTGGGAAAATGCTTATCTCTACATAAAAAATAAAATTAGATCCCTACCTCACACCAATACACACATCACTTCCAGGAAGATTAAGGAATGTGAGAATGTGAAAATGAAGAAGTTAGGCAACTTGTAGATATAAATTATCATTCAATCTTAGGCCATAGAGATAAGACAAAAATGCTCGCGGAAAGTACTGAAATTTAACAGCAAATTGATAACAGAATAAAAGAAAGGAAAAGAATGTAATTTGCCTACCCCAAATTTAAAACTTCAGTACATTAAGATAGCAAAAACAAAAGTCTTGCCATTTGCAAGATGCTAATACATGACTTGTAGGACTAAGCACTGACAGCCTGCTGTGTGGCCCATACAAGAGAAACAATGAGGGCGGGCGTGGTGACTCACTCCTGTATTACCAGCTCCTTGGAAGCTTCAAGGTGGACGATCACTTGGAGTCTAGGAGTTCCAGGCTGCAGTGAGCTAAGATTACACCACTGCACTCACATGAGCAACAGAGCGAGACCTTGTCTCTGAAGAAATAAAAAGTTTAAAAACAGCAACAGTAAATAAGCTTTGAGAGTGCAGTGGGAGAAACAAGTAATCCAGCAATTACCCTTGTTGTAGCTCTTCTGAGAGAGTACATTGGATGCTATGGAAGTTACATGAAGGACTCCTAACCCACACTTGGAGGGTCAGGGAGGTTCTTGAGACCTAAAGTAGGAGTAGGTGTGTGTCCCATGAATAGACTGGCACTGGTATCATCCTAGCTTGCTACAACCTCAAACTCCTGGGCTCAAGTAATCCTCCTGCCTCAGCCTCCTGAGTAGCTGGTGCTATAGCCCTATGTTACCATACCTGGCTGATTTTTCTTTCTTCTTCTTCTTCTTCTTTTTTTTTTTTTTTTAATAGAGACAGGGTCTCACTCTTGCTCAGGCTTGTCTAAAACTCCTGACCTCAAGTGAAACTCCCAACTTGATTTCCTAAAGTGCTAGGAATTCAGGCATAAGATACTGGAGGCATCCAGGCTGAACTTTCTTTCCTAACAAAGAAGCTTTGTTTCCAAATGATTTGTTAATCTCTGTCATTGCATACAGGACATTAAAAAATGCCCAAGATGTTTTCTATCTTATCAAGAAGTAAATACAATGAACATAAGAAAACAAGTCAGCTCCTGATTTATTTGGGTCCCTAAAGCCCTTGGTTTGGACAAATAACCTTTCACCTGGCGATTCACACAAGAAATTTAAATTTGAAGTTATATAGGAAATTACACTCACCAAAGTTATGATAAGCAATACAAAAATTATAGGCTCTCTTTGTAAAGGAGTTAAATCATGGTTGCTTGTTTCATCAGTATTTCAAGAAATAAGTGGTGGTATTTTTAATTTAGTAAAGATTTTTGTTCAATGACTCTCTTTGACATTCATTGAACATCTGCTATATGCCATATGATAATGAGAGCTAAGCTAATGCCTCAGGGTCTTGAAAGAAGTTGGTAATTTTAAAAACTAGTGTTATACATAAGGAAAAAGACCCATTATATCTCAGAGGCCTTATTATACACATTAGAAGGCCCTTACACACACTAAGCCTTACTGCCATCAGCTCCTTTTTTCTTCTCCCCACCTAACTTCTTTTATGGCAAATACCCACCAAGTGGGATTTCCCTTCAGTGGCCATCCTCCAAGATGGTACCCTCCGCCATCAGAACACCTTGCTCTAGACCCGTACATCTCAAATCTTTATCTAATCCAACACTCTTTCTGTAGTAGGTACTACACTATTTCTGTAGTAGGTACTTTGCTATATATCTGTGACTATCCTGAAATTAAATACAGTAGGCCCTTTATAAGTTGACCGCCCAAAGGGCTGTAACAAACTGATCAACATATGGAGATAGTCGACATGAGGAACTTTCACTAAGTACACATGGTACATGTCCATTTGTGAAAATTAGGTCAACTTAAGTAGGTGGTCTATGCAGGAAGGTGGTCAACTATGAAGGTTCTTTTTAGTTATTATTACTTTCTTTGTATCTGTCCTTTATATTTCCATTGTTGTATTATATTAATTGTTTTGAAATTGTGTGTAGGGAGATTTTTTAAAAGTAATTTTCAGTATATGCAGTAGAATACAACTCTGCTAGATAAAGACACAATAAATTTGTCTTTCAGGCCCTTGAATATTTTTGTAGACTCACCTTGAAGGCTACAGCTACAAAGGCAGACTAACAGTTGTGTGGTTTTTCTCAAGTCATGATAAGCTTGGTAAAGTTCAAACAAACCAAAGCACAAATCTTGGTGCCTGTAGCTCAGTGGCTAGAGCTCCAGCCACATACGCTGGAGCTGGAGGGTTCAAATTCAGGCAGAGCCTGCCAAACAACAATGACAACTATAACCAAAAAATAGCCGAGCACAGCCAGGCATTGTGGCAGCTGCCTGTAGTCCCAACTACTTGGGAGGCTGAGACAAGAGTATCACTTAAGCCCAAGAGTTTGAGGTTGCTGTGAGCTGCAATACCATAGCACTCTACCCAGAGCAATAGCTTGAGTCTCTGTCTCAAAAAACAAACAAAAACAAAAAAAATTGCATGAGAATCCCTCAATTTCTGTGGCCATTGTGCTCTTGGAAATTTCAGTGATTCTTAAAGCTACACACAAATCAATTCTTCCCTCCCTCCCTTCCTTTTTCCCTCCCTTTCTTTTAATGTAAAAGAAAACCTAAGTCTTTTGCCTAGATAATTATAAACAGGTGTTCCAGCAATGTGCGTGTTCTCGGAATATAATGTTCCTGCAGGGTTATTCTCTGCTGTGTGGGACAAGCCTTCTCATTGCAGGCTGACTGGCTTTCCACTCCTTGGCCCACAATCAAATATTCCCTACAATTTCCAAAATGCCTTCCAGAAGACAGTGAAAACCTTCCTTTCCATACACCTTGAAAACAATTACTCTAGAACCTGGATTTTATTCTCCCCTTTCTCAAACCAGGCTTGCAGCTAGCAGCCCAAATGGAATACATCTGAAACTAGCTTAGCGCAAGTGTCTTTGACAACTTTGATCCCTTTCTTTTAAGCATACTTTACCTCCTGTTAGAATAAATGCCTAATCTAAGGGAAAATATTATGAAGTTCTAAAATTAAGCAGCAATTTTAATAACAAGAATTTTTCCAGAAGAACCCTGCAAGTTGCCTCTTCCCATTTGGTTTCCTTACAGAGCTTGACATCCAAGGGCCAGAAGGTGATATTTTGCACCTTTAAACCAAGAATAATAATGTGGGCCTGGCCATTTGCACAGCAGCAGGAATTCCAGGAAGTTACTGACATGGAGGAGGGTGACAGAAGCCTTAAACTAAGGCACCCCAGGCTAGCTCCAAGAAAGCCAAACTGGAAACTGTACTTAAATATATGCTCACTCAGGGTCCCAGCGGGAAATAGCACACTCAGGTTAGGATGATTTAAGGAGGTACTAATAAGGAGATGGTTTACAAAGATGTGGGTAGGGAGGGAGACCACAGGGATAGTGTAGGGCTTTGAGGGCGGTTAGTGGCCCTGGGCTTAAAGGGACAGGCGGGGAGAAGTTCCTGACACGTGCAGGGACAAGATCATTCTAAGTGGCTGCCTTGAGAGGACCGTGTATTTTAGGGAAGAATGCAGTCAGCCCAGGTGACTGAGCTAGGGGAGATCTCTTTTCTGCCTCTGCTCAATACTGGGGAGAAGGAAGCCAGTGGGAATCCAGATGGCAAAGAAGCCTTTTGTGTAGTTCTCCAACCTTCTCACTACCTCCTGGGCAGTGAGAAGGGTGGGAAGGTGGAGAGTGGACCCAGAGGGAATCAGCTGGATGTCTGTTGTGCTGAACACTTTCTGACTTCCTTAATGGGACTTCAGAATGTTAGTATGTTGTAATTCAGAAATCTTCATCTTTCTCTTTAAAGAGAAATATATTTTCCTACTTCTAACATGCTGGACGTAAGATCAAGATAAATATGTTATTTATTTATATTGTACACTTAATTTGGACAGATGAAAATTGTGCTTGAGACCACAGGTCAAGAATAGGAGAAGTGGGTGGCTGGGTAAGGTGGCTCACACTTGTAAATCCCAGCAACTCAGGGGGCCCGAGGTGGGAGGAGCTCTCAAGCTCAGGAGTTCGAGAACAGCTTGAGCAAAGTGAGACCCTGTCTCTAGTAAAAATAGAAAACTTAGCCTGGCCATGTGGTGGGTGCTTCTGGAGGCTGAGTCTGGAGGATTGCTTGAATTCAGTAGTGTAATGTTGCGGTGAGCTAGGCTCACACCATGGGACTCTAGCCTAGGCAACAGAGTGAGACTCTATCTCAAAAAAAAAAGAATAAACAAAAAGAAAAGAAAAGAAAAATTATACCTTGGGCCAGGTGTAGGGACTCACACCTGTAATCCAAGGGACTGGATAGGCCAAGGTGAGAAGACTGCCTGAGCCCAGGAGTTTGGCTGCAGTGAGCTATAATTGTGCCATGGCACTCCAGCCTGAGCAACAAAGCAAGACCCACATCTCAAAAGAAAAGAAATTACACCTGAGAATCCTCATGTGTATCTGGAACTGATTTTTTTTTTCAAACAGAATCACACTCTGTCACCCTGGGTTGAGTGCCATGGCATTATAGCTCACAGCAACCTCAGTCTCTTGGACTCAAGTTATCGTTTTGCCTCAGCCTCCCAAGTAGCTGGTAATACAGGCACCGTCATAACACCCAGCTATTTTTTTTTTAGAGATGGGGTCTCACTCATGCTCAGGCTAGCAATCTACTCACCTTTGCCTCCCAGAGTGCTAGGATTACAGTTGTGAGCCACCTCACCTGGCATGGACCTGTTTTAAATAATAGGATTCTGACCACTTTGAGCTGATATTATAATGAGATGAGAATTTTAGAAGTGTTGGGATGAAGTGAATGTGTGTCATATATGGGTGTTTTATATAAGGGAGGGACTTGATTGACTGGAGCCAAGAGGGCAAACTTTGGTAGGCAGGCCCCAAGATGGCCTCCCCCTGGAATTCACACCCTTGAATAGTCCCTTCCTACACTGTACCAGAATTCATGTGTGTGACAAACAGACTGGCAGAAGTGATGGTATGTCACTTCCAAGGTTAGGTTATAAAAGACATTGTGGCTTTCATCTCTCATCACTCATTCAAAGGAAACCCGACTGCCTTGTAATGAGAGTCTCGGGTGATGAGGAACTGTAAGTCCTGTCAACAACCACAAGAATAAGCTGGGAAGCAGATTCTCCAGCCCCAGTCAAGCCTCAGAAGACTTCAGCCCTTTCATGAGTCAGAACCATCCAACTGAGCCACTCCTAGGTTCCTGACCCAAGAGACTGTGTGAGATAATATGTCTTAAGCATTTAAATTTGAGGGAATATTTTTTATGGAGCCATACATAATTACTACACACCTCCAATGCATTCAGGCATTCATCATATCTGTACCACCAACTCACACTCATAAAAGATCAATTTTGAAGCTTGCTTGGATAAAGAATTGATGTCTAAGTTTTCAGAATATGTCCTTCATGCATAAAAGAGCAAAGGTTCTTTCCTTCAGTTGAATCCTTTTGACAGAAGTGAAAACTTAAGTCTGGCAGTATTCCTAATATATATTGTTCACACTTTTCCTTTATTTTAGACAATTCTAAATAGACAAAGTCAACTTGAAAATTTTCTTGGATTTTATTTAGAAACCACTCCTGTTAAGCTTTTTGTAAAACTTTTAAATTGGGCTGGCTTTAACTTCAGAAATATGAATGTTCTTGGAAGTCATCCCAATCCCTAAGCAATAATCTTTTACTCAATCCTTTTGATGTTTTTGAAAGAAGAGCCTAGTAACGTGGTGGTAGTTCTTTGGGAAGATATCTTTAAGACACTCAGATAGCTCTAGACATTCAGGGTAGAAAGTATCACTTACAACTTCTATTTGTCTATTTCATCTACTTTTCTAAGCTGTTGTGGAATGATGACATTCCCTTTTGTCCTTACTCTTGTCAAGAATAATGGTGAAAACCAATGCATTTTTAAACGAGCCAGCTCTAGTATCTCCTACATTTTCCTTCCACAAAGCCCCTAACACAGTCATCATCTTCATTCATCTTCTCCATCTCATAGCTACCTTTCACCACAAAATATTTCACATATTTTTTGTACCTAGAACTAATTTGTCCAATCAACTGGATATGTTTTATCCCCACCCCCACCTTTTTAAAAAAATAAGCTATCCTATGTTTTCAGAGGTTTCCTTTGTAGAACATGTAAGATATTGTTCTCAGACTACTTTGTGAGCAAGATGCCCTCTCTGAGGATGCAAGTTTGGAAACACTTTGTTAGAGGTGCCTGGAGGTCTGCCGCTCTGTTGGTGTTTCCTACGGGGATGTGACAGTGACTGGGAGGAAAGCTCTGTGTCGGCAATAGTCACTTCTACAGGAACAACACAAGTGGCACTGAATGTCACTTCATTTTTTAACATTAAATGTCTAGATGAAATGGATGCCTTGGAGTGAGGCAGTTTTATTAAAACTGAAGTAACCTTAAAGATCTCTTAATTGATCAAAAACTTTTCACCCAAGCTGGGTGTGGTGGCTCACGCCTGTAATCCTACCACTTTGGGAGGCTGAGGCAGGTGGATCCCTTGAGCTCAGGAGTTTAAGACCAGCCTGAGCAAGAGCAAGACACTCATCTCTGCTAAAAATAGAAAAACTATCTGGGGTTGTGTGGGGCACCTGTAGTCCCAGCTATGTGGGAGGCTGAGACAAGAAGATTGCTTGAGCCCAGGAATTTGAGGTTTCAGTGAGCTATGAAGCCACAACATTTTATTGAGAGTAACTGAGTGAGACTCTGTCTAAAACACCCCCAAAACAAAAAATACTTTTCACCCTCATAACTCATGCATTTTCTTTCTTTCTTTCTTTTTCTTTAGAGGCTGAGTCTCACTTTGTCGCCCTTGGTAGAGTGCTGTGACATCACAGCTCATAGCAACCTCCAACTCCTGGACTTAGGTGATTCTCTTGCCTCAGCCTCCCAAGGTATAATTTTTCTTTTCTTTTTGTTTTTTCTTTTTTTGGGGAGGTAGTTTCACTCTGTTGCCCAGGCTAGAGCGCCATGGTGTGAGCCTAGCTCACAGCAACATTACACTACTGAATTCAAGCAATCCTCCTGCCTCAGCCTCCCGAGACATCCACCACACAACCAGGCTAAGTTTTCTATTTTTTTTTTTTTTTTTTTTTTTGAGACAGAGCCTCAAGCTGTCACCCTGGGTAGAGTGTCGTGGCATCACAGCTCACAGCAACCTCCAACTCCTGGACTTAGGCAATTCTCTTGCCTCAGCCTCCCAAGTAGCTGGGACTACAGGTACTCACCACAACACCTGGCTATTTTTTGTTGCAGTTTGGCCGGGGTCAGGTTTGAACCCACCACCCTCAGTATATGGGGCCAGTGCCCTACCCACTGAGCCACAGGCACCACCCAATTCAAGCGTTTTCATAGGAAACAAAAGCCCCTCAGGGCTAAACTTCTGTAACAAAACTATGAATCCTTTCAGGATATAATCCTGCAAGTCTTTCCTATGTACTTTTAGATACATTTTTAAAATCAAGAAGTACATGACAGTAACATCGGTATATGACACCCAAGTCGTGAATTAACTTTTTGCTGTTTCTTCCCACTTGAGCCTCATTCTCACCTTTATTTTCTTTCTCCTGCTTTCTTCACCCACTTCTCTCTTTCTCCCCTTCTTCTTCCTGAATCCCACCTTCACCATGAAAAGGCCCCTCCGTGGGATCTGGTACTGGTGCGGTCTGGGGGATGCCCTGGGCAGGCGAGGCTGAGCTGGCAGGTGCCTGCGGCAGTAGCTGGCTCCTCAGCTCCCAGCCAACCAAGGAAGAGAGGTAGGTTGTGAATCTGAGCCTTCTCACCAGGGAAGCCCCAGGACCTGGCTCCCAGCAGTCTCCCCTTGAACCTAAAAGAGCCCTGAGGAGCAGAGATCCAGAGTTCTACTTTAAGCTCAGTGCTGTGATTTTAAGGTTCCTCAAGTCTGCCTCTGTGTGTATGGGTAGCTATATTGCATAAGGACTAAAGGGCTTTAAAAATTTCTGACAAGGGTCCTTTCATATCTGTCTTTACTGGCAGAAGAATTTGCTGTGGGTGGGATCCCTGTGGGGTTCCTTTTGACGAAGCTTTTGCAGACAGAGTGGTGAGCAGGGCACCAGGTGATGGGACTGAATGTGAGGCCCTGGCCCCTGAAATAGGAGGCCCTTCGAGGGGCTGAGCCAGGCTCCAGCTTATCACAAACTGGCAATGAGATGCCAAAAAAACTGCTGGAGAGCAGGAAGGGTCCCGGGGCTGCTTCTCCAAACACCGGTGTTAACCCCATTCCCATCCCAAGGAGCAGGGACTTAATAGTTTCCTGAACTTAGTTCAGTTTGTCTGAATCAGGCTAATATTTCAGGGTGTGGCTCCATGTGGGGTTTAACTTACAGACTAGAGGAGGGAACAAGGAAGACTGGTTGTGCTTACGTGGTATGGCAGAGCAACAGGAGAAAAAGCAGGATCCCTCACTGAATGTTCATGTTAAAATACCTGCAGGCTGGATGGCCCAGTTACTTTTGACCTGCTTCGCTCAGCAGAAGAGGAAGACAACCAACACTTGTCCCTGGATAATAACCGCGACCATTTTTCCAGTTCCCCCAACATGCTAGATGACAGGCATTTTACACACACAGTCTCAGCAATCCTGGAGCTAGGTGGTGCTCCCATTTGTCAAATTTTTAAAATACAGACAGTCCAGAGAAGTTTAGTGGTTTGTTCAACAGCAGTTCCTAATAAGTGGTCAAAATTTTAACGTCTTATAGTTATTTTTGCTATGACATCATATGTATTTCTGAAAAGAACAAAACAAAACAAAAAAAAACCCCTTCCAGTTGGCTATGTAGTAAACTTAAAATAATAGGGCTTATGGGGAAAATGGACTATTTTTACGCCCCACACAATTACTGTGTCGTGATCTTACCAAACAAAATGATTTAAAAGAAGCTCATCTATTAATAATACTCAGCCCACGGTAAAATGTTGTGATAGTCTCAAATGTAAAAATAGCTGATTTGTTCAAATTAGGATCTAAATAAGGCCTCCAAATTGCACTGGGTTGTTATATCTGCTATGTCTTTTATTCTATACTGTTCTGACCCTTTCTTTTTTTTTTTTTTATTAGAGACGAAGTCTCACTTTGTCACTCTCAGTAGAGTATGACCCGCGTTTTACATAGAAAATCTCAGCAATCCTTGTGGCATCACAGCTCACAGCAACCTCCAACTCCTGGGCTTAGGTGATTCTCTTGCCTCAGCCTCCTGAGTAGCTGGGACTACAGGCGCCTGTCACAACACCCGGCTATTGTTTTGTTGCAGTTTGGCCAGGGCCAGGTTTGAACCCGCCACCTTCGGCTTATGGGGCCGGTGCCCTACTCATTAAGCAACAGGCACCGCCCTGTTCTGACTCTTTCTAAAAAATTTCAATTCATTGGTTGGAGAAATCAGTCCTTTATACCACAGTGTACTGCACATTCTGAATTTGGCCAGTTGCTTCCTCACGGTGGTGTTAGAGTAATTTCTCTATTCCGCATATTTCCCACATACTGGTTGCTAGAGCGCAAAGCTTGATTTAGGCTTAGGTACAATTTTATGGATAAGAATACTTCGTAGTGGAGCACTATCATTGGCTATGGCATTGTATCTTGAAGTAAAACGTCAAGGCCTCTCTAATTTTAGTGACGCTAATTAGGAAGTGGCAGCTGGATCCCTTCCTTATAGATTTGTCAACTATTGATCATCCTAGATCTGATATCTCATTGAGATTGAAAACTGGTGATTTTCTATTATTCTTTCTGCATTTGTTAGCTAGAATTCTGTGAAGAACTTCACCTCATTGAGTTTTTGAAAACACTAAAACAGCATGCTTAGGAAAGGTAAGATCTTGATTTTTGTTTTTTTTCTTAATTTTTTTTTTTTTTTGTGATTTTTGATACAGGTATACAATGTGAATTAATCAAATCAGGGTAATTGGGATATCCATCGCCTCAAGGGCACATCATTTCTTTGTGGTAGGAACATTCTAATTCTACTTTTTAAGTTATTTTTATTTATTTATTTATTTTTTTAGAGACGGAGTTTCATTTTATTGCCCTCAGTAGAGTGCTGTGCAGTCACAGCTCACAGCAACCTCCAACTCTTGGGCTTAGGCAATTCTCTTGCCTCAGCCTCCCAAGTAGCTGGGACTATAGGAACCTACCACAATGCTCACCTATTTTTTTGTTGCAATTTGGCTGTGGCCACCCTCAGTATATGGGGCCAGCGCCCTACTCACAGAGCCACAGGTGCCGCCCAACATAAAACTTTCAAACTACAATTTCCTCAACAGAAAATTTTCTATGGCAAATCTAAAACTTTGTATTTTTGACTTCATTTTCATTTGGCAAAAAATTTTTTTCTGCTTCTTTAATAACAAGAGAAAATATTTTTCTGCTTCATGATACCATGATTATTCTTAGGAATACAGCTCTTCAGCTTAGCCAAATCAGTAGTGAACTGGTAGCAAACAGTAGGAAACTGCCCCAGGTATTACAAAATGTCCAACTATGACTTTTGGAGTCAAAAGTTATGCTTTGAAATTTATTCTTGTCTTTGAATGTTAACAAATTTAGAAGAGTAAACATTTGTTCATTTTTTGGCTAGAATCTTAATATATTTTCCCTTTTGCAGATTATTTTAGCTTTATGGATATTAACTATTTTGTTTCTCTCGTTGGTTCAGAAATCTGTTCATTTTATTTGTGGCAACCATCTGCAATTCTTTAACGTATGAAAAGAGATCCAACTTCAACTTTATTAGGAATCAAATGATATGCAAATTAAAGCAAGAGCAGTTTTATTACATACAACAAATTAACAAAAACTTTAAAAATGTATTCCAGTCCAGAGAATTTAAATGGCAGTCTCACTTTTTTACACCCGCCCTGTATTTCTGAGTGTGGGGTTTTCTTTGGATTCAGTGTCTCCTGTCTTCTTTCCTCAAGTCAAGTGCAGTCTCAGCACCTTCCCAGCCAAACTCTTCATTCTGACTGCCAGGGTTGGGTAGACACAAACATGCTCCGCATATTCAGGAATCCCTATTGTTCTTTTTTTTCTGCAAAGGGCCATGTGGCAACTATTTTAACCTGTGAAGCCTAAGCAAAAAATTGAGATGTTATATAGGTACTTGTAAAACCATTAAAAATGTAAAAACTGGCCACATAAGGTGGCTCACATCTGTAATCCTACCACTCTGGGAAGCCAAGGAGCTCAAGATTGCTTGAGCTCAGGAGTTCAAGACCAGCCTGAGCAAGAGTGAGACTCTGTCTCTAAAAATAGCCAGGAGTTGTGGTGGGTGCCTGTAGTCCCAGCTGCCTGGGAAGCTGAGGCAAGTGGATCACTTGAGCCCAAGAGTTTGAGGTTGCTGTGAGCTGTGACACCATGGCACTCTACCTAGGGTGACAAAATGAGACTCTGTCTCAAAAACATTAAAAAAAAAAATTTAAAAAAGTAAAAACTATTTTTAGCTTGAAGAACTATACCAAAACAGGTGGTGGGCCAGACTTGGCCACACTTTGCCAATCCTTGGCTTAGATTCTGCTTCAAGAAAGGATTCACTGCCCATCTGTGAAGAGTCTTCATAATGGTCCACCTCAACCTTGACCTGAAGTCATATTATTCTTGGGACAGCCCCATTCAATGATTGAGCAAAGCCTTGTCTCCCAATGATAGGCAGCAAGGAAAAGAGAGCAGAGCAAGGAAAAGAGAGGAGAGTCCTATAGCTGCAGGGAACTGAAGTCTGCCACCGACTAGAATGAACCAGAATGTGGATTCTTCCTGGAGATGCTAAATACAAGCTCATGGCTCCCGTAGCACAGTGGTTGTGGTGTTGGCCACATACCAGGCTGGCTGGTTCAAGCCTGACCCAGGTCAGCTAAACAACAATGACAATTGCAACAACAACAACAAAAAAAAATAGCTGGGTGTTGTGGTGGGCCTATAGTCCCAGCTGCCTGGGAGGCTGAAGCAAGAGAATCGCTGGAGCCCAGGGGTTTGAGGTCGCTGTGAGCTGTGATGCCACGGCCTTATCGAGGGCAACATAGTGAGACTCTGTCTCAACAAAAAACAAGCAAATAAATAAATAAAAATAAAATAAATAAATAAATATGAGCCCAGCTGGAACCTTGACTTGGCTTTTGAGAGAGCAGACAGCCTGCTGAACCAACCCAGATTTCTGAACTATAAAACAATGAGATAATACATGGGAGTTACTTTAAGCTATTAAGTTTGTGGTAATTTGTTATTAGTAATAGAAAAAGAATACATTGGGACCTGTAGTTTGCAGGGATAGTCATTGTAATCCGGAGCAGACAGGGGGAGAAACAAAGAACAGATCTGAGAGCAAATAAACCAGACAGACTTTATTACAACTTATTTTTGTACATCTTTAGTCTAGACGCTTTTATCATATATGAATCATTCTATGTTGTCTCAGTAACTATAAAGATTTCATCAACTATTCAGGGTGGTTTTATTTGGGATGATCACTGGGATGTTAGGAATTTCAGCTAATTATTGTTAGTCTTATTGGAGAAGGGCTTTGTGCATCAATGAATGGCCACACAGCCTTTTCTTTCTCATTGGTTCTCTCCCTCTGCTTAGGTGTTTGTTATTAAGAAGAGTTACTAAGAGGTAGGGGCTGCAGAGAAAAGCCAGGGCCATACAGATGAGGCTGGGAACTCTGACTTGCAATGTGCATTTCTGACAGGAAGCGTAGTGCACCATGGCTGCTGCCTGTAGCAAGTACCCGGGACTGCATCTAGGGGCCAACTGAGATGTCGGAAAGGGCACAGAAGGACAGCAAATGGCCATTCCCCACATAATGGCTTATAAAAATCCAAACAGTATCCAGACATCTCACCCCTTAGCTCTTAAAAATCCATTATTTCTTCCAGACAGTAGCACTTCAGAGAGCAAAATGGTTTATTTCGTTATATATTTTAAGAAAGCAAAGTAACAATAGAGCTAAGCTTCAAGGAGCTCCTGATTAGAATTTGTGAAACTAATAGCTTACAGAGAAAAGAGATGATAGCCCTTTTGAATACACTTTGAGAGTTCCTATGAGATATGCAATCTAATTGTGGTGTAATTACCAGCGACTGATAATGGTTTTTGTTCCTGCGGTTTTGTGCTACCAGAGGCCTGAATCTATTAGTGCTAGAATTGTATAGATAACTAATTCAAGCTTAATTGTACAGAACTCTGAGATCTCATTAATGAAACCCCCTATAGATGGTCTGTATTAGTAATAACAATTGCATTGATTACCTAATTTCAGAGTAAGGAGTTAAAAGGGGAAAATTAGGGTTTATTATGCTTTTATTGTAGTCCCTGTAGTCAGGGAAAAAATAGCTCCTATTATTAAACTAAAGCTGTTATATAGAGAAGAATTCTATATTATAAATGTAGAAGTGATGATGAAATTGGAAAATAATAAGTTTGCAAGACATAGTGAAATCATCCATGCAGGCCACTGTTAGCTGAACAGTTGACAGAGAACCAGACATTCACATTATACCAATGGGTTATCAGCCTCCCAAGATTACAGGCATGAGCCATGGCACTCAGCTAAACTTCCACCTCAGAAAACTAGATCAAGAAAAGCAAAGTAAATACCAAATAAGCAGGAAAAAAATAGAAATTGAAGCAGAAATCAATGAAGTGGAAAGTAGGTAATCAATACTGAAAAATGAATAAAATCAAAAGCTAATCTTTAAAAAGATTAATAAAATTTATAACCCATAAGCTAGGCTAAGAAAAAAGAGAGCAGACAGAAATTACAAATGTCCCTAAAAATCTTTGGAGGATTGGCTCTTGCACCCCTTGGATATCAAAATTCAGAGATGCTCAAGTCTCTTACATAAAATATTGCTGTACTTGTATGTAACCTATGCACATCTTCCCATGTACTTTTATTATCTCTAGATTATCTGTACATAAAATATTGCCATCTTAGCATATAACCTATGCACATCTTCACATATGCTTTTATCATCTAGATTATTTATACTTATCTTACAACGTAAATGCTATGAAAGTAATACCACATTGTTTTTAACGTGTATTATTATTATTTATTTACTGTTGTATTTTTAATTTTTATTATAGCTTCTTCCCTCAATATTTTTGTCCACCATTGGTTGAATCCATAGATTGGGAAGCTGTAGATATGGAAGAGGTGACATCACTACAGATCTCATGGATACTGAAGGGATAATGAAGAAATATATATTTTGTCTCTTCCACATGCTGTGAATTCTTTGATAGCGATGAGTTTGTCTTACTCATTCTTTAACAGCTACCATGTACATTATAATGTCTCACAAAATATGTTATGATTTGATGCTATTACCCACTAAAGAAATACTCACCTGTAGCTCAGTGAGTAGGTGCTGGCCACATACACTGAGACTGGGAGGTTTAAACCCAGCCCAGGCCTGAAGTCCTAGCTACTTAGGAGGCTGAAGCAAGAGAACCCAAGAGTTTGAGGTTGCTGTGAGCAGTAATGAGACTGTCTCCAAAAAAAATAAAATAAAATAAATTGGCTCAGTGCCTGTAGCTAGGGTGTCAGCCACGTACAGCTGGTCTGATGGGTTAGAACCCGGCCCAAGCCTGCCAAATAACAATGACAACTACAACAAAAAAAATAGGCAGGCATTATGGTGGATACCTGTAGTCTTGGCTATTTGAGAGGCTGAGACAAGAGAATTGCTTATGCCCAAGATTTTGAGGTTGCTGTGAGCTGTGACGCCATGGCACTCTACCAAGGGTGACATAATGAGATTCTGTCTTAAAAAAAAAAAAAAAAGAAAGAAAAGAAAAAGAAAGGGTCTACGAGGTGAAAAGATGAAAAAGCTGGAAAGAGTAAAAACAGAATTTACATGTAGAAGTGGAGCCTGGTTGAAGGGTCAAAGGTGACCATCGGAAAGGAGAATGGAAGGTTAAGCGTAGGGCTTTAGAGGGAGAGAGAATGAAGAATAAGGACTGATTAAATGGCTGACCCACAGTGAAGTTCAGTCTAGGTTTAATAAGAGGTCCTAGGGTTGGATAAGATAAATGGCAGTAACACGGCCTTGGATAGAGGTAAGGTCTCCAGGAGGTCTGGGTTGTCTATAGGTAAAGACCAGCCAGCTAATGGTTAGTCATCCAGACAAGCTGGCAGAAGAGAAGTTCAGAGAATGGGGGAAGCCTCAGGGGCCAGGAATCAAAACAAGCACATAGAAGAGGCAGAGTGAATCAAACTGAGAGTGGCAACACCATATTCAATTCTGCATAGGCAAGTTTGAGAGGACGCCAACTATAAATTGATGTAGATAAACAATTCTGGAAATTCTAGTTAGTGATTCACTCCAAACTCATGTAGCATGGTATTGCTTGAAAGGCACTTGTGTTATTAAATGTGCACTTAATAAAGAATAATGCGAATTGAGCACTTGTGTGCCAGCTACTCCTTTATGGGCTATATGTAAACAATTTAAACTCATACCAACCCCATGAGGATAGGTATTATTATTATCCCTATGTTACAGATGAGGAAAGTGTTAATTGGTCTAAGAATGATCCCCTACAGGTTGGCATTCCAGAAAAAGGAGCTGACTTACCCGCATAGTTTATTATGGAAACGTACCAGAACAAGTTGCCTTAAATCCTTGGCCATAGCCCAAAGTGAGGCTTATCCATATGGCTTGCCAGTAAGTGGCTGAACTGGAATTCAATCCCAGGCAGTCTGAGTCTTTTTCTTACTAAGGAGGAGCTGGAGCTTTATCAGATTTTAAAGATTGAGGTATGGATCCTGCCACTGGTGTGTACACCAGCTCCCTGATCTCACAAACCGAATAGCTGGTGCTAATCTCAAATACCAATGATGAGCTAGAAGGACAGAGCTGAAAGCAAAATCCTATCCCATTATGTTACTGTTGTATTCCAGGCTCTGATCACACCAAGGAAGAGTAGGGCTTCCCTAACCATGTAGTGTGAAAACCACACAACCCAAGGGTGGGGAATCTGCTCTCCTGAATTCTGAATCCAGGTCCACCAGATTGCTGTGTGCTGTCTTAGACTGAATAACTGGAGATCACACCTACAATAGTAAATATCTCCTTTATTCATGGAGATACATTCTAGGATCCTCAGATGATGCCTGAAACTGTGGATAGTACTGAACCCTATATATTGAACCTCTGTAAGGTGACCATCCAAGGGACTATAACAAACTGGTCAACATATGGAGGTGTCAACAGAAGGAACTAGGCCCATTGTACTTATATATACATGTACTTTGCTTTCTTGTATAGCTTTTTATTAAAGAATATCATATAAAATCATATATAATCAAAACAGTACAATCACACACATACAGTATCACAAAATTAATACATTTACTATTTCCTCATGGTTTAAGCATTCTTCCTAAAAAAAAGAGTCAGTCTTTATCTATTTCTTATTCTTACAGTAAACAAACATGGAGAAAGCACTCTTAATGCTGGCTACACCATTTGGCATATCTGGGCATTTTTCCACAGAAAATGACTTTAATTGCATTATCAGTTGCCTGACATCCTCCTCTTTTGGATCCTCTGCAATTTCTGTGCCGTCTTTACTTGCTTCTTCCACTTCATCAGCTGCTTCATGTAGTTTTACACTGGTCTGTACTTCTAGGAATATCACTTGGAAAATTGCTTCTGAGTCAGGTTCATCATCATCCATTGCAACAAAACCTTTAAAATCTATTCCTTCAAAATCTTCTATGGGAGATAAGACTATTTAATGGGGCCAAAACATTGTGCTCTTGGGCTGTGACAAATCCAACTTTCTTCAAACACTTGCATATCATTTCTGGCTGCACTTTAGTCTAAGCAGATCAGAGGACAGCATCCATCCAGAGTGTTAAATGATGTAGCAGATAAAGTTGCTTCCACATGCAGACTATTGTTTTGTGTTTTAGTAATGACCCCCTCTAGAAGCTAGGCTCGGTAGTGCATTTTAAATGTTTTGATGATGGCTTGGTCAAGAGATTGGATTTTTGAAGTCATGTTTAGAGGCAGAAATTTCAGTGTCACTTTTGTAAAATGATTCACTGTGGGTGGCCAGGACAGTTGTCTACTGTCAGTAGAATAGCAGAATTTTTCTTCTTCATTTCTCCATTGATATCCCTCACCCTTTCTTCAAATAGGGGAACATTCATCCATGCATATTTGTTTTATCTCCAAGTGACAGGGAGATCTTTGGGCTTCAGGTTCTTGAATATGCATAGCTTTGCCAGTTTACCAATGACCAAGGGCTTTAGTTTCTCTTTAGTTAAGCTGGCACAAAGCAGAACTTTGATGAACTCTCCCAAAACTTCATTGGATTCGCCACACAAGACTTTCTGGGATATCTTATGTTGCAGCCTTCTTTTCCTTCCTTTCTCCTTCCTTCCTCCCCACCATGTTGCCCTCGGTAGAGTACTGTGGCATTACAGCTCACAGCAACCTCCAACTTTTGGGCTTAAGAGATTCTCTTGCCTCAGCCTCCCAAATAGCTGGGACTATAGGCACCTGCCACAATGCCTGGCTATTTTTTTTGTTACAGTTCATTAGCTGGCCCAGGCCAGGTTCGAACCTGTCACCCTCAGTGTATGTGGCTGGTGCTGTAACCACTGTGCTACGGATGCCAAGCCAGTTGGCATTTCTTGAGCCAATTACTTGATGCTTAGAAATTTGCCACTCTGGATTACTTGGTAATTTTTTTAGTAACTTCTTGGATCAACAGCTTGGAGATTTGGGTGTTAAATGCCTCATTTATTTGAACAAACTTAATGTGGCTTCACTGACTTCATTGAGGGAGGTTTCCCCCCTTTTCCTTTGTAGGTCTCTACTTTCCTTACCATATTTCTCCAAGTACTCATGTTTACATTTCTGAATGTTGTTAACTGTGGTCTTGCTAACACCAAAATGTCTCCCAATCTTTCTTTGGCTTCTGCTTTCCAGAAAATGTAGAATGCTAACCTTTTCCTTCAATATCAACTCTTTGAGTTCTTTCCTTTGGGCCACGATGTCTTGATTAACTGTAAAAGTTTTCAGTTATGGTAGGATGTATCTATAATTCAGGCCAGTTCTTCATACGACAAAAATCTTCTGCAACATGTGATAAATAATAGGACATTAGGCCTCTTTCAACACATGGTAATAATAAAACATGAGAAAAGAACTTTTACTAAAGAAAAAATTATACAACTAAGGGGCAAAGCCCACATCTTCTACTCTTTAGTGTAGAACAGACTCAACTGGTCACATTATACAGGGTAAATTAATATTATGTATAATAGCCCAAGTGGTCAGGATATGACTTACAGAGGTGGTCAATATATAGAAGTCAGTCTTCCTTCGAGTACATATGATACACATCCAGTCTATGAAAATTAGGTCAACTTAAGGAGGTGGTCAATGTAGGGAGGTGGTCAACTATGGAAGTTCTACTTTATACTATGGTTTTTTTCTTTATGAATATACTTTTGATAAAGTTTGATTTATAAATTAGGCAGAGTAAGAGATTAACAGCAATACCTAATAATAAAAATAGAATAATTATAATAATATCCTGTAACAAAAGTTATCTGAATTTTTTCTCTTCCAAAATATTTTATTATATATAATGTTCTATTTTGGGGCAGCAGATAACTGAAATTCAGGAGAGCAAACTCAAGGGTGACATTGTAGGGGGTGGGCAGCTGTATTTGTTTTCTTATCTCCTTTAGTGTTTCAGAGTGAATGTTGCTCCAGGAGGTTGGCCATTTGCACTTATTTACACAACAAACTAAGGTACCAAGAAGAACTTGCCAAGGTCACAAAGCTACACCTTTGTGCATGATTTCTAGTGGGCATGTAGGCTTTTGTGTCCTATGTCTCTGCATTTCCCCATGATTTTTAGCGCAGAGACTTGTCTTTTACATGCATATATTTATGGTCTCAATGAATATATGAATGACTACAACAGTGATGTAAAATTATAAGGGGGATAGCCCTGATTTAAATGGAAAGCTTTGACTAAAAAGCCCAACATGCTTTGTATTTAATTGCTAACGTGGTCTTGAAGTTGAACTTGAATTAATAAATACTGCATCTTTCAGTTAAAGGAAAGAGCTGATAAAAAGCCAATCCTGTTATCCAATCAAGAGGGAATGATCTTTTAAGTAATACAGAGCTTAAGAGAATATATGATCTATGTTAAATTTTATCATAGACTTTTAAAATCTTAAGAGATGAGAAAAGAGATAAAGGTGGATCTAGGGTAATTGGCATAAGACTGTCTCACAAATTTGTCCTTAAGTGGATTTAAGAGGAAATATAGCATTTAGATAGAGAAAAGGAAAATAAAGGACTGCCTACAGCTATTATAAAAAGCACAGAGGAAGAAAAATCAGAGAAGGTACTGTGGACCAATGAGGAAGGATCGTGACCTAGATTAGGTGATTTATGTTGGAAACAGTAAGAGAATTTAGAAGAAATATGATGGAACGGGCAGCGCCCATAGCTTGCTCAGTGGGTAGGGCGCCAGCCTCATACAATAAGGATGGTGGGTTCAAACCCAGTCCAGGCCAGCTAAAACAACAATGACAACTGCAACAACAACAACAACAACAACAACAAAAACAGCTAGGTGTTGTGGCGGGAGCCTGTAATCCCAGATACTTGGGAGGCTGAGGCAAGAGAATGGCTTAAGTCCAAGAGTTTGAGGTTGCTGTGAGCTGTGGTGTCACAGTACTCTACCAAGGGTGACATAGTGAAACTCAATCTCAAAAAAAAAAGAGAAAGAAAGAAAGAAATATGATGGGACATATATGGTTCCAAACATTTAAGCTAGAAAGTAGCATAATGTTCACAGGTGGTAGAGAGACATAATGAAAAAATCCTGTACTTTGCAAAAATTAATCTGACAACATTGTTCAGATTGATTGGAGGGAAGACTAATGAGAAGGTTATTTATAGGACTTCTAGCAACATAATGAACAGAGCTGCTGTTCCTCCCACTGCCAACACTCAAATATGTGGGAAAATACTGATGTGTGAAGGGAAGTTATGGTAATAAAAAAAAAACAAAAATGGGGAGGCACCTGTGGCGAGGGCACTGGCCCCAGGTACTGAGGGTGGCGGGTTCAAACCCGGCCCCGACCAAACTGCAACAAAAAAATAGCCGGGTGTTGTGGCAGGCACCTGTAGTCCCAGCTACTTGGGAGGCTGAGGCAAGAGAATCGCCTAAGCCCAAGAGTTGGAGGTTGCTGCGAGCTGTGATGCCATAGCACTCTACAGAGGGTAACAAAGTGAGACTCTATCTCTACAAAAATAAAATAAAATAATAAATAAAGAACAAAAATGACAAATGACATGAAGAAGGGAAGTAAAGAAGATAGTATTTAAGATTCTGAGGTCCTTACAAGTAACGTGTTTACTGGCTTGAAAACATGTACTTAAAGAATAGGAAGAAAACATAATAGTCAAAACAGTTTCAGGAAAAAAAAGAAAAGAATTCCAATGGGGCAACTGGGCACGGCGAGTCTGGGGAGACAAGACTCCAGACATCTCTGGCCGGTGGGATCTGCCTATGATCATCCCTTTGAGGAAACAGGGAGCCAGCAAGGGACTTCTGGACCCCAGGAGGAGGACAAAAACAGTGGAAAACTGGCAAGTGGCTGCGTGTGTTCGATCAACCTAATCACACTGGCAACCATGAGTACAAGCAGTAGTGAGACTGCAAACTGGAAAGGCCTTATCTGTGAACTTCTTTGGTGTTCTTGGACTTGGTGCTCAGTTGAGCTGCCTGGGGAGAACTTGAGCAAAAGTGTGGAGAACTTTGGGCATTGTCTGGGCCCCAAAATGAGCCACTAAGCTGGGCTCAGTGAAAGCCATTGTGTGAAAAAAACTGCTCAGGCAAGCTCTGCCCTCAGGGTTCCAGAGCAAGGAACGGGTGGGACAAAGTAACCTAGTGACTGAGCAGCTTAAAGGCGGGGACTGAACTGCCTCACAGCCCTAATCCTTAGGAGCAGAGTGAGATGGTTTTGGCACACTGGAGCCTTGGGCTGCTGCCTTGGGTAAAGTGCCCTGATGTCACAGCTCAAACTCCTGGGCTTGGCACAACCCAGACCTCCATAAGAGGTGTGCAGCGACCCGCAACCGGTGACCCACACCCACCAGGGCTCCACATTCCCTGACCAGGAACTGTGGGACCTATGCAACCCTGCGTCCCCTCTCCTGTGTCCTCCCAGCATCCACACTAGCTCATCCATCTGACCAGGGACTCTGGTAGCTGCGTACCCTCTGGAGCCCTCCCTGCCTCTGCGCAGAGCCCTTCTCCTGGCCAGAGACTGCTAGAGCCTTGGGTTCTCTGTGCCAAAGTCACTGGGCGCCAGGCACAGAGAAC
>CAUYPK010017323.1:0-10273 GCA_963574355.1 Loris lydekkerianus
AATGGTGTTTCCTAAATAAAGGGCCTTAAATATACATTAGAGGGTGTTTCCTAGGCGTAGAGGTGGAGATATTTTCATTTTGTTTAACCCACAAACTATTTGGTCAAAGCTAAGTAAAAGCACATCTGGTAGAAATTCATGGCGACGAATGTTGACAAGTAGTGCTTGGATCTCGCTTGCAGCACCTGGCAGTAGGAAGCAGAACACAGGTAGCAATCTCACAGGCTCTCTTGTGTTGGTTCTGGATGAGGCTCCGTGGTGGTGGCACTAGCATTTGCAGTCGAATTCAAGACTTCTCCAAAGTCACCACCAGCAGGCTTGGTTCCCCCTACTTTGGACTTAAAAAAAAAGTTCAAAAAAGGAAAAGACATCATGAAATACAAAATTAGCTGATTCTGTATAAAGTTTTACTTTTACTTTCAAGAATAAATCAGTACCCTAATAAGCTCAGTGATCATTATATGTCTATGGAATTTAATACTGTTGTAATGTTGAGTGTGGTTTCATAGTAAAACTTATGCATTCTTTTTTGCTGAAATATTCAGACTGGTAAATTCTACCCTTTCTTCTTTTTCCCCCCATCTGCTAATTGTTCTTTACAAGGAAATTTGCCTAAAGAACTTTGCAAGACCTATTCTAAAATATCTAGTAAACTCTCTTTATATTTAAATGACATTTTGTATTACATCAAAGTATTCATTCAGCTGCACTCATTCAAGAAATAGTATTGAATAAGCAAAGATAATTTTTCCCAATTACAGTGTAAGCTTTTTAACCTTTTATGACTTAACGTATTGTCCTAGGACCTACATACTCAACATCACCTGGGATCTTAGAAATGCAGAATCTCAAGACATCCTCTTTATCCCCAACTCAACTCCAACTACAGAACTGAAACCTGCAGTTAAAAAAGATCCCCATGTGATTCACATGTATATTATAGTGGGAATGACCTAGAAGCGTAACTCCAAGCTATATGTCCTGAAATTCTGTCAATAAATATTTGAATGAATATATCCTGCCTTACATTTGTACAATATTTTATCCTTTTCAAAACCCTTACACATGTCACTTCATCCTTTTCAACACTGATGTATCTATGTTCTCTCACTGTGTTAGATCTCACAACTGCCCAACAAAACAGCTAACATTATGAAACCAAGGACACAAGAAGCTATAGTGGGTATGACCTTGATTGACCTTGCTCTTAGTTCAATCATAGGTAACTGGCAAGAGACTTATTAACATTTGGAATCTAGTTGAAATTTTCCCCCTCATTGTTTTTGACTTCCCATCTAACTATCTTTTAACTGTTTGGGAAATTTGTATAACTTATATCCATTATTTCTTTATTCGGTTTATTTAAAACACATTCCTTAATTACAAGAAAGTATCAAGACTCCTTATAAATCAACATGTCTAGGACCTTGCACTGTCTCTCAGGCTGGAGTGCAGTGCAGTCATCACAGCTTACTACGTCATTATAGCGACGCCAAACTCATTCCCAAGTGTCCGAGACTACAGGTGTGTGACAACACACCCAGCTGATTTTTCTATTTTTAATACAGATGGAGTTCTTGTTCTGGCTGGTCTTGAACTCCTAGTCTCAAATGATCTTTTGCCTTGGCCTCCTAAAATGTTAGGATTACAGGCATAAGCCACCATGCCCCAGCCACCTACTATTTTTTAAGACTACTTTAAATGACAATAGCACCTACCTAATTGCCCTAATTCAATACCTGGCAGTTTTCCTTGATCCCTAGCCATCTTGTTCCATGTCTAATTAATCTTTTTTCTGCCATTTCTCCCTTCTAATATCTCAAGACTTTGTCCCATGGCACTACCTGAATTCCCTCTAACATCATCTTTGGACTGGATTACAATTCCCTCCACCCAACTAATTTACTGTCTCCCATCTTTCTCCCCTTCCACGTGCAAGGCAGCCAGTGGCCTTTCTAAAATTGTCAAAATATGCCACTCTGGTTGTTTAAAATCTGTCAATGGCTTCCCATTGCTCTAAGTCTACAATTTTTAATGTGGCTTACCCAACTCTCCAGCTTCACCCCCTGTTCAATACCTGTTAGCGCAATGAAGTCTTTGGTGGTCCCCCAAATGGCCTCCAAACTTCAAACATCTCCCTCAACCTAAAGGCCTCTATTTATATCACTGTGTTCTCTGAGAGGCATTCTCTCACCTTTCCTCCTGGCCAAGGCAGGCGAGGTTCCTGCTACTTGTCTTCACTGAACCCTCAAATTTCCCTGTCATAGCCCCTACCTCACTTTATTTTCACTGGTTATTTAATTGTCCAAACATCTTGCAGAAAGGTTCCATGTCTGTCTTGTCTCACTATGGTACTGCCAATGCCTAATACTGCCTGGCACACAGCAAATGGTTAGTAACCACAGATAAGTTAAACGATCCAGAATCTACACGTGGTTAGTACACATAGACCTGATGTTTAAATTAATACAAATTTAATTTAGCAAAAGTATACCCCAAGCATACAACTTCATTTCACCCACTTCCTTGGGATATCTGTTTAACGCACTATAGGCAGTCCCCAATTTATAAACCACTGATTTATGTACAATTCACTTATGAATAGGAGGCTATTATAGTAAGTCCCCAAGTTACAAACATCTGACATACAACTCCCGCTTATGAATGGAGGCTATTACAAGTCATAAGTAAATGTACCTGTTCCGACTTACATACAATTTCAACTTATAAACAAACCTATAGAACCTATCTCGTTTATAACCTTGGGGCTGCCTATATACTTTCTTTAAATTACTTTTTTTTTTTAAATCTGAATGGTGTCTAGGTATATTTTAAAAGTAGATTACAATTTACAGAGTCTAAATATATTCAAGGGGAGAGTATATAATAAACGACCTGGAAGTTTCTCCTCATCTCCAACATCAAAAGCACACATGGTACCTGGTTTTCCAACTAGCCATTTCAAAAACTAATGCTTATAGCAGATTTGAAGGAGAGATTGTAACAGTCCTAACGATATTGAGAACTGAATTATGGTAACCTTGACTTCCTGCAACTACACTGTTTTCAAATATATGACTTGATGTTAAAAAGAATAAGGCAGGCCCGAGCATGGTGGTGCACACCTGTAATCCTAGCACCCTGGGAGACCAAGGAGTTTGCTTTAGCCCAGGAGTTTGAGACTAGCCTGAGCAAGAAGGAGACCACATCTCTACTAAAAATAGAAAAACTAGATGAGCATTGTGGTAGGCACCTGCAGTCCAGCTACTTGAAAGACTGAGAGGCAAGAGGATCACTTGAGCCCAAGGGATGATGCTATGGCACTCTACCCAGGGCAACAGAGGGAGACTCTGTCTTAAAAAAAAAAAAAAAAAAAAAAAAGACCACCATAAAGCAAGTCCCTTAAAATGATCTATAAGAATGACTATATTTTTATTTATCAAATTCATATTGGGCAACATGCAAAGGACTGTTCTGGGCCCTTGAGAAGTATCAGTGAGCAAAAAGAATAGGTCTCTGCATTCACGAGTTGGTAAAGCATCATGCTATTGGAGAATGAACAAACAAGTTGTAGAACTGGGGTTATAGTGTGATTCCTTTTTGTAAAACATCCATACATTTGCATACTAACAGAAAAGGTGTGTGCTAATGTTTATACGTGCAAGAAAAAAGATCCAAATCACTGCAGAGTGTCTGGTTTTCTTTCACTAAACACATCTGCTTCTATAATTTTTAAAAGATGCATTTAAAAATAAGTAACCCAGTTAAAGTTCTAAACTGAATATTTGTTTTTAAGCTTATTTATATAAAAACATTTAAGATATTAGTTTTTATCCATAAAATATATCCATTGTAATTATCAGAGTTAGGTAAGGAAGAAGTAAACTTTACACAAACTCTGTAGAGAGGGTCCGATAGTGGAAAGGAATTCGATGACCCTTAAAGTTGCTTATGCTCCTAAGAGTTGATGATTTTGTAGTTTTGAATATAATCTTGAAGATAACACAATTTACAAATCTGTGAACTGTCAATGATGATCATGGCATCATCATCATCATAAAAATGACTGAACAAATAATATATTTTAGAAGGTAATGTATAACCAGCCATTACATACATATTGAAGGAGAATGCTGAATGATACAGGAAAATATTTGTGACATATGGTTAATTCTTTTTTAAAGCATTACAGCATTGGCCTCTGGGTGGGTGGACTGATTTTGTGTGTGTGTGTGTGTGTGTGTGTATGTGTGTGTGCTCCTTATATTGTTAAAGGTCTACAGTAAAGTTATATTAAATTTTGTGCAATTACAAAAGTATCTGAAATGAATAAACCAAAAATCAACACAAATTTCTAAAGTGCTTCTGCTTTGCAAATTGTACATTTCCTTTCAGAATTTAGCATGTTGCTGTGCTACCACATATACTCAAAAAATATTGATTAAAAGAGTACATAATACCTTAAATATTTAATTAGTAACATAAAAGAGTTCTTAAAGTTCTTGAAACATTTTTAGAAAAAGATACTACCATGAATGATTTACCCTACACCAAAGAAAGTTAAGGCACCAGGTAACATATCACAAAGATCCTGTTCATCTCTCTACTTGCCTTTAAGTTTTCAACCTTTTCTTCAAATGATTTGAAGGTTGGGGAGTTTCTATGGAGAGAAAAGAAAACCAAATAGTAAAATTACAAATACTAAAAAAAGAAAACTCCAACAATTTTGAAAACGTCTTTAGTCAATTATATTCCTCTTCAACATTATTCTCAATTAGCAAAAGAACAGATATGTATCATGTGTGTGCAGGCATATACACAAATATTTATTATAATGTAAGATTATCAGTTTCTGATACAGCATTTCTAAGAGTCTGCTTTTGATTCCATAAACAGAACCATTCTTAGACATAAGTGATACAGATAGTCACATATATGTGTGAGGAGGGGAACAAAGCCAGGTAAAACATCAGTTTTGTCACTTCCCCAAGCAACTTGTCATGGTACTAGCAAATGTGAGTAGATCAGTTTAATTTTGGTTAAGGTACAATGCTCTAGAACTCCTGTTTAGTTCGACATCTTGCCTGGCAGGATTCCTATGTGAACCCATATCACCCAAGCAAGACAAGCAGACTACATGTAGTTCTATATCAGGAATCCTAATTCCCAAGGAGAAACATAATAGACGTGGGAAGGAAAAACCAAAAGTAAGGGAGGAGCACAGAAACTCGGCCTTGTCTACTTCACAGTGCTGCCCCAACTAACAAAGAGACCGCTCTGAGCCACAGGACAGGGGCCTTCACATTCATCCATGTTAATTAAATAGTATCATAGCACACTGTCTTTCACATGTGGGTTTCCAGAGCTGTTATCCTATCCACCTGACCTCCAATATCCTTCCTACTGCCAAGATGAAAAAAGCCAAGAAGGGAACAAGTAGTGTCTTCTTTACCACAGAGGTGATGTCAAAGTTTAAGCGAGTGGTTCTCAAAGTGTGGTCCCCTCTTAGCAATGCCCATTCTCAGACCCCACCCCAACTCCACAGACTCACACTCTAGGGGTGAAACCTGGCAAGCAGGCTTTTAGCAAGCACTCCAGGTGATTCCGATGACACTGAAGTTTAAACCAAGCATCTATTGTTAAAAATCCTCTGCCTGTCTAGAGGGGTTGGGTGAGGTACCAGCATGCAGGTGCTTATTGATAAAACCAGATAATAGAATGAAATCATGATTGGCTCCAAATGTCACACTGGAATGAGGGAAGAGCAAGTGGGCAGGGTGGAAAGAAAGGAAAACCAAAGATAATTCCGACAAAGACTGTGGGAAACCCGTTTCCAGGAAAAGAGAAGGTTTATGAGATGCATAGTGCTTACTTTGTCAAGTATAAAGATTTCAGAAATGAAGCAAAATAAAATAGAAACAATTCTTTTAGATCATAAGCATTTAACAGATTTCTTGTGCCTATCTCACCATTAGAGGAAGTGTAATTGAAAATAATAGTGTTGAACATGCAGTTGGTTTAGAATAGAATTCTAATTGCCTACTTCAGACTAGCTCAGGTTAAACATCTAAAAAAAAAAAAAGAGTAAGAAAGCATAAGGCCAACTACATTTCATAAAAATATACTTTACCTCATAGCAGGCATGCTAATTGAATGCTGAATGGAGCGTATACTAAGAGGCAGCATTAAAAAGAAATAGAAATGAAGTTAGTATAGTGGTAATTCACCATTACAAAACACCAAAAAGACAGATTTCCAGTAACATTATTCTGTCAGCACATAAAGAATTATCTATATTTTGAGATGGAGGGGATCAAAATTATTCCAACAACATAATTTACTTTTAATCAGGAGTGAATTTAATCCCAGTAGCTAGAAAAGCTAATGATGCAGCCATGCATTTTTACGGCACTTTTAAAACTGTAAAGCACTTTGTTTTCTGGATCTTTAAGGCATCACAGCTCAGAAGTTAAATGAGTTACCCAAGGTCACAGTAAAATCAAAAATAGAACTTAGATCTCTGGGACTCCTAATTCAGTGTTCATCCCCTCCCCTCAAAAATGAAATGTGCACATATAACAAACACACACACACAGCAGGGAAGGGCTCCTGTGGCTGACTTTGTCTCAGGCATTTGTTCCTATACCAGAACAGGAAGGTTCCAAAATCAATCACCTATTTGATAACTATAACTATTTTCAAAATTACCTACCTCAGTAGTAGTAGTATCAGTTTTCTACTAAGAAAACACTTGTACTTCATCTGAATTAACTAAACAGTCTTAAACATCCATTCAAATAACACTTGGCCCCATCTCACTAGAACCGACTTCTCACTCAAGGACAAGGCAGTTCATGGACTGTTCAGGTTCAATGTTACCTTACCTACTCTTTGCCATCCCATAGAAAGCTCCTCACAAGATAAGAGTACCTTAATGCCTTTTAAATTATTGTGTTCTGCTACCATTATTGATATTGTTACCATGCTTATAGTATTTTCATCACTGATACAGATTTTTAGGTAGTCTTTCATTTAGGTAAAATAGATAAGTTCCAGGTATCAATTGTCAATTATATTTAAATATATTGTATTTACAATTTAATTTTACCAGAGACTTGGTTGTTACAAATGATGATGTTCTGAATATAGCTCCTGAAATCCAGTTTTGTAACATGTAATGATATGGAGTACAATCTTGACATACATCAAAATATGCTGACAGTTTGTATAACCGAGATAATCAATGAAATATTTGGACATCTCTGCACTTGATGTCTTCTATGAGAGGAAAAGATCCATGTAGCTCAGCATTCTCTCCAGCCCACATTGGTGGCTGATACCTTGGGTATAAGACTATAATTTATTCTGGAAGGAATCTGCTAATTATTTTTCTCCTTGATCTACTACAGTGTGTTGGTCCCACATTTTAATGAAGAGCATCCTTCTAAATTTATAACATCACAACTCTAATTATCACCTGCCCTTCAGACACTTCAAAGGAAACTTTCTAGTTGGTGGAAAGCTCAAGCCTACAATGCTAGCACTCTGGGAGGCTGAGGCAGGAGGACCACCTGAGGCCAGGAGCTGAGGTTACAGTGAGCTGTGATGATCCCACTGCACTCTATCTGTGGAAACAGAGACTGTGTTGAAAGAAGGGAAGAGAAAGGAAAGTGAGGGAGAGGGGGGGAAAGGAAAGGAAAGGAAAAGAAAGGAAAGGAAAGAAAGGGAGGAATATTTGTACCAGAATGTTTATTGTAGCCCAATTCATAATTGCTAAGTCATGGAAAAAGCTCATCGATCCACGAATGGATTAATAAATTGTGGTACATGTATACCATGGAATATTATGCAGCCATAAAGAAAGATGGAGACTTTACCTCTTTCATGTTTACATGGATGGAGCTGGAACATATTCTTCTTAGTAAAGTATCTCAAGAATGGAAGAAAAAGTATCCAATGTACTCAGCCCTACTATGAAACTGATGTATGGCTTTCATATGAAACCTATAACCCGGTTATAACCTAAGAATATGGGGAAGAGCAAGAGAGAGGGGGAAGGATGGTCAGAGGGAGGTTAATTGGTGGCATTATACCTACGGTGCATCTTACAAGGCTACATGTGAAACTTAGTAAATGTAGAATATAAATGTCTTAACACAATAATAAGAAAATGCCAGGAAGGCTATGTTAACAAGTGTGATAAAAATATATCAAATGGTCTATAAAACCAGTTTATGGTGCCTTGTGATTGCATTAATGTACACAGCTATGACTTAATTAAAAAAAAAAAAAAAAAGCTGAGTAGTCTAAATATTGGTCAGGCTGGCAGGTCATGTCAAAGTTCTGGCTCAAGGAAGTCACAAGAACATGGCCTAAAAAAAGATGGCGGCCGAGTAACAGCTCCCTGCAACTGGGCATGGCAAGTCTGGGGAGACAAGACTCCAGGCATGTCTGGCCAGTGGGATCTGCCTATAATCATCCCTTTGAGCATACAGGAAACCAGCAAGGAACTTCTGGCCCACAAGAGGAGGACAAAAACAGTGGAAAACTGGCAAGTGGTTGCATATGTTCGATCGACCTAATCATGCCAGCAACCATAAGTACAAGCAGCAATTAGACTGCAAACTGGAAAGGCCTTACCTGTGAACTATTTTGCTGTTCTTGGACTTGGCACTCATTTGAACTGCCTTGGGGAGAGCTTGAGCAGGAGTGTGGAGAACTTTGGGCATTGTCTGGGGCCCTAGACTGAGCCACTAAGCTAGGCGCAGGAAGCCATTGTGAAAGAACTGCCCCGGAAAGCTCCGCCCTCAGGGTCCCAGACCAAGGATAGGGCAGGACAAAGTAACCGAGTGACTGAGCAGCCTAAAGCCGGAGACTGAGCTGCCTTACAGCCTTAATCCTTAGGGGCAGAGTGAGACGGTTTTGGCACACTGGAGCCTTGGGCTGTTGCCCTGGGTAGAGTGCTGTGACGTCACAGCTCATAGCAACCTCAAACTCCTGGGATTGGCACCGCAAGACCTCCATAAGAGCTGTGCAGCAACCCCCAACCGGTGACTCACACCCACCGAGCCTCCGCATTCCCTTACCAGGAACTGCAGGAGCCAAGCAACCCTGTGCCCTCCCTCCTGTATACTGCCAGCCTCCACACTAGCCCATTCATCTGGCCAGGGACTCTGGTAGCTATGAGCCCTCTGGAGCCCTCCCTACCTCTGTGCAGAGCCCTTCTCCTGGCCAGAGACTGCTGGAGCCTTGGGCTCTCTGTGCCAAAGTCACTGGGCAATAGACACTCCCAGAATAGTGCACACAACCTCCAGCCCTGTTGCTGGGTCCGGGTGTGTCACATACTGGAGTTGCTTCCACAACCAGAACTCCCTAGCTAGAGCAGCCCCAGAGGAACTATGCAGGGTCACTCCCTACAAAGACCCAGCAACAATAGAGTGATCCCACAGAAATCTAATCTTGGAGAAACACCTCCCTAACTCTGAGGACGGCCAAAGGCAACGGTGAAAAAAAATCATGAGGTGAAATCAACAGAAAACTCTGGCAATATAAACAATCAGAGTAGATCATCTCCCCCAAGGATCAATGGAGCAGAAACAGCACAAGACCCCATGCACAAACAAAAAGCTGAGATGTCAGAAATTGAATTCAGGATCTGAATAGCAAATAAGATCGAATTAGGATTCCAAAAGTTATCTCAAAAATTTAACAGATTCAAAGATCAAATGACCAAAGATTTTGACACATTGAGACAAAAAGTTGCATCCCTCAAAGATCTGAGAAACACAGTAGTATCCTTCAGTAGCAGAATGGACCAAGCAGAAGAAAGGATTTCTGACATAGACAACAAAGCCTTCAAACACTCCCAACCATCAAAGAAGAAGAGAAATGGAGAGCAAAAACAGACCACTCTCTCAGAGAGCTCTGGGATAATTCGAAGAAAACCAATATTCGTCTTATCGGGATCCCTAAAAATGATGAAGTGGCTTCACAAGGCACAGAGTCTCTTCTCCATGAGATTATGAAGGAGAACTTTCCAGATATGCCAAGAGATTCTGAAATTCAGGTATTAGACAGTTTCAGAATGCCAGCACAACTCAATCCGAATAAGACATCCCCCAGACATGTCATAATCAATTTCACTAAAGTTGATGTGAAGGAGAAAATTCTGAAAGGTGCCAGATGAAAGAAAACCATTACCTACAAGGGGAAGAATATTAGAATAACTGCAGATCTCTCTGCTGAAACCTTTCAAGCTAGAAGAGGATGGTCA
>CAUYPK010017324.1:0-25009 GCA_963574355.1 Loris lydekkerianus
GGATCCTGTATCCAGCTAAACTGAGTTTCATGTATGATGGAGAAATTAAATACTTTAATGACATTCATATGTTGAAGAAATTTGCCATAACCAAACCAGCTCTTCAGGATATTCTCAGACCTATCCTCCATAATGACGAACCCAATCCTTTATCACAAAAGTAAACTCACTCAGAAACTTTTGAATAACCAAAATTAGAGCAGAATTAAAAGAAATTGAAAACAAAAGGATTATACAACAGATCAATAAATCAAAAAGTTGGTTATTGGAAAAGGTCAATAGAATAGATAATCCTTTGGGTAACCTAACCAGGAACAAAAAAAAAAAAAAAAGTAAAATCTCTAGTTTTATCAATCAGAAATGACAAAGATGAACTAACAAGAGACTCCTCAGAAATTCAAAAAATCCTTAATGAATATTACAAGAAACTTTATTCTCAGAAATATGAAAATATGAAGGAATTTGATCAATATTGGAAGCACGTCACCTTCCAAGACTTAGCCAGAATGAAGTGGAAATGTTGAACCAGCCTATATTAAGTTCTGAAATAGCATCAACTATACAAAATCTTCCTAAAAAGAAAAGCTTAAATTATTTGTTTTTGTTTTATTACTTGTTTATTTTTTCATACTGATTTTCCTGATACTTCTCTGTCTCTCTTTGTGTTTTTTTGTGAGATGTTCAGTCAGGTGTGACCACAAAGGAGGACATAGGAGAGAAAATAGAAAGCAAAATTTACTATAGTCCTATGTTCTACAGGACAGAGTCACCCCATGCCACACAGAGGATGGTAAGAGGAGTGACAAGGGGGCAGGCTATACCAAGTCTGTGAGCCGCTGAGAGTTTTGTGAATCTGTAGACAAATTCCATCATTGGTGGGCAGGCGAGAGTATACTGGCGAAGGTGAGAGGAGAGTCCATCTGTGCATTTGAACATTGCTAAGTATCAATCTGGAGATAAGAAGAGGTACTTGAGGCAGGACGTCCTGTCACGCTGCTGCACAGCCACCTGTGTGAGGTGTCCACAGGCTGTCTGTGTGGATGTTAAGACAAGAAAATAGGGAGCATTAAAACTTACAATAAAATTTATACTTTTTTTTTTTTTTTTTTTCTCATGGGATCTAAAATGTCTTTGAAGATTTGTTTTTTTTTGGAGGGGGGCTTTGCGAAACATGTAATGATTAAAAGCTTTTTTATCTACTTACTCTTAATGAGTTATTTATAAAAATCAATTTGTAGGAATCACATCTTTAATGTCCATGTACTTTTACGTTTTCATTGAAGTATAGCTTTTGTGGATAATAGCCCTCATACCATCAGCATTCAGCTCAAAGGATTTCACAATCAAAAGACACATGTTTAGTCAGAACACAAGCAGAACAATGCCGTCATCTCAGAACATTTTCATTCTGACTACTGCTCCGGTTGACCATTCTCTTGACTTCTAGAACCAAAGATAACTAATGTATTTTTTTTTTTTTTTTTTTTTTTTTTTTGTATTTGAGGAAATTATGCCAAATAGGTTGGAGTTCACACCTCTAAAGTATGTCTTTTAGTGAACTATGCACAGCTGTTTGGTATAGATTCACTATATATATGTAGTCATGAAATTGATTTTTGCAAATGGGTGTGTTCAGCTTTTGCAGATAATTAATGCTAATAGTTTCTGAACTGACCTTATGTGTAAGTTTTAAGCTACATAAATTTCTTTGATATTTAGCAGAAACCCCAAAACTCAAATATTACTTTTGCATTACATAAATATTCAGAAATGTGTTTTAACTTTTAATAATAATATGTTTATGTATTCTATTTAAATTTTGCTATTATCATAATTCTAGTTTATAACACTGTGGTAAGAAAATGTGACTTAAGACTTTATTATTCATACATGTTCAAAATGGGTTGCAATTGATTTTAAAATGTCAAGGAATTGACAAGTGATGGAAATGGAAAGATATGTCAAATGATAGATACATAGAAAGATTAGTCTATAGTTTAATAAATCCATTACCCCATTTCCTTTTCCTATTACTTCCTTGTTATATTTTAGCTTTTTTCTCTCACTAGTATCACATTACCCTTAACTGTTTTGTTCTTCTAATATTTTCTCCTTTATTCATTCATGCTATATCATATTAATGATTTCAGATTAATTACATCCCTATATTAGAATAAAATATTAGCCAATGTCAATCAATATTTATTTTATTCTTTATAATTTTTATTTTATTTTTCTAACTTGTATATAATTCTTTGTATTTTTGTCAAATATTTGGGCAATTTGGTTTGAATTCTCTCTATATCAGTAGAGCTTTTGTCCTTTATTCCCAAATTTATACTTTCTCTTTTGACTCAGTAATTTAATGAACAAATATCTATTGCTGTACATAACTATGTTGTCTTATAATCTCTATTTTGACTGAATTTCTATATTGTATTTTCAACAGGTTTTTCAAATCTCATCAAACTTAATTTTTGACCTCTATTATTTAGTCTTCATTTCACCTGTTTTTCTCATGTAATTATTTATTCTCATGTATAATTTCTACACAATTAAGGACAGTGAAATATATCTTAAATTTCTCCCAAATCATTGATATTTTATATTTGACACATGTATTGAGAGTCCATTACATTGTAAATACTGTTCTAGCTTTGGGGATCAATCAACCAAGGAAAGAAACAAATATCCTATATCAAAGAGTAAATAACGTAGTACAACACAAATTAATACGTTATGAAAAATTGAACACATCAAGGATTTTTCAGACTACATTGGGGCAGCTGATGCAGAGTTATCAGATAAGGAATTGTTGAAAGTAAAGCTGAACTAGTAAACCAATTACATTGTAGAAGCCATTTTCAGACAAAAGAATTCTGTACAAAAGCTCTGAATCAGGGATTATATAAAAAACACATCTCTGATCTTTTATAAAATGTTATTTTCAAATAGGTTTGAAAGTTATTGCTGTCCAAGCATCATTTTAGTCTAATATAGACAGTCATTGCTCTAAGTATCACAAGTGAGTGTAGAAAGACATTCTTGCTTCTTTCCATGAATTTATCTGAATATTTCATTAGAGATTTTTAAGGTATATCATGAGATGCTATTTATTAAAATATGCCATAAAAAGCCAGTTAAAATAATTTGAAGTTGATTTTTAATTATTAATTTGGAACCACTTTGCATGCTTTCAACTAATTTAGAAGTTACCACTCAAAAGAAGGAGCATTTACGTAGTGTTTGATCTTCAGAAATAAAGAATGCTTTGCTAAGTCATCACAAGCTTCTTAAATCATTCTCCTTTGAAAAGAAAAGCTTATGTTCTTTGTGAAATCTAACTTAATCCCTAAAGTTTTTCATTCTGTGCAAAAGAAGTTCATTCAATTTTTTTTTGCAAAATAAATATTTCTGTAATAAATGCCCAGAAGACTAATGTTTCTATAATAAATGGGTGTCTTTGACAGAAAACCAGAAAATTGCTATAGCATTTAATTTTCAATTAAGCATAAATGTTTATAAAGCAGGTATAACAGAACAAAGCAAGATGTAAATGCCGCCCAAGTGCCCGTCGACCCACGAATGGACTAGCATACTGTGGTACATGTATACCATGGAATACTATGCAGCCTTAAAGAAAGATGGAGATTTTACCTCTTTCATGTTTACATGGATGGAGCTGGAACATATTCTTCCTAGCAAAGTATCTCAGGAATGGAAGAAAAAGTATCCAATGTACTCAGCCCTACTATGAAGCTATTAATAAATTATAGCTTTCCCATGAAAGCTATAACCCAACTATAGCACAAGACTATGGGGAAAGGGCCAAGGAAGGGTAAGGGAGGGGGGAGGTTTTAGTGGAGGGAGTATAATGGGTGGGGCCACATCTATGGTGTGTCTTAGAATGGGTACAGGTGATTGTACTAATGTACACAGCTATGATTTAACAATTAAAAAAAAAAAAACAAATTGTTTAGTGTCCAAGAGATACATACCCTCTTGCTAAATAATCGTGGTTATTTGATAATGAAATATATTATCTTTTATTTCAATTTATGTATATTTTTCAAATTGCTGCTAAGATGTTATGCTGTAAATTTTTATTGTTTGGTTCTAACTACTTAATAAACAGAACTGTTACATATTTCTTTGCTTACTCATTAAGGATCTAAAAGTCAAGTATGTTTGGGAAACTGTAAGTCCACTACATTCCCTGTTAGTGAACATTCAGCTTGGTTTCAAGGTTTTGCTCTTATTATGCTGTCATGAACCAATGTGAGCATCTGACATTTGTAATCTTGCTAGATATTCCCAATTTTTTTTTTTCTAGAGTTTGTAGCATTTTTACATCTTTACCAGCATTATGGGGACTACTAATTTCTGTGTGGCTTCAACAACAAAAATTTAATGTCAAGCTTTTATATCTTTGCCAATTTAATAGGAGAGAAGTATCACAGTATAATTTTTAAAAACCATGATAAAACACATATAACACAAAATATACCATTGTAACCATTTTTAAGTATGTGATTCAGAGGCATTAAATATATGCTCAATGTTGCATAACCATCACCACTAACAGGTTCACTATAGAGACTTTGAAACTGTTAAGCAATAATCCACCAATTTGCCCTTGCCCACACCTGTTAATCTCCATTCTACTTTCTATCTCTACGAATTTGCCTACTCTAGATAGTTCATGTAAATAGAATCATAAAGTATTTGTGCTTTGTGACTAGGTTCTTGCACTTAGCTTAATGTTTTCAAGGTTCATCCACACTGTAGATGCATAGATGAATAAAGTTTCATTTTACCATAGCTGAATAAAACTCCACTGTATGTATTGGATATATCAGATTTTGTTGATCCATTCATCTGTTGATGATCAATTAGGTTATTTCTACCTTTTGGCTATTATAATTAATACTGCTATCAACATGCATGGGTGTATAAATATCTAATCCCTGCTTTTCTTTTGGGTATACGTTATACCCAAAGGAGTAGAATTGCTGTGTCATACAGTAACTTTTTTGGAGAACTGCCAAATGGTTTTACACAGCAGCTGTAATTTCTCCATATTTTTGTCAACACTTACAATTTTCTGCTTTTTAAAAAATATATAGCCATTCTGTAACTTCTAGAATGTACAAAAGTATTATAAAATAATGGTGCTATTTTAATGTGACTTTTTATTATCAGTGAGGCTGAGTATGATTTTATATGGACAAGGATCACTTGATTCCTTGTTTTTTTGTTTGTTGTTTGTTTGTTTTTTAAAATTATCTCCTCACCACTTAGCCCTTGAAAAGAATGTGTTGAGAGACAAAGTTTGTAGGTAGACTGGATAAGGACTTGGTTTTCAACTAAATATGAAGGATAAAGAAAGACTGAATGCTTTATCTGAATTTCTAGGCTTGGGTAACTGAAAAGATGAAGTTGCTGTTAATATGATGTGATGGGAATGGTGAATTAGAAATATATTATTTTGATGATTGATCTATGGGGTCCTCAAACTTTTTGAACATGGGGCCAGTTCACTGTCCTTTAGACCGTTGGAGGGCTGGAGTATAGTTTAAAAAAAAAAAAAAACTATGAACAAATTCCTATACATAGTGCACGTATCTTAGTTTGAAGTAAAAAAACAAAACGGGAACAAATACAATCACACCGCCTCGAGTGGCTCATGGGTGACAGTTTGAGGACCAATTAGAATCGACCGGAAAGGGGTCTAGCAAGGAGATCAACTAGGAGTAAGCTGAAATTGTCTAGGGCTAAAATGATACATGAGATAAAAAGTCAAATTAAAAAAAATTAGGACTTAATATTAGATTTTGAAGATGAAGAAGATAGGGTGAAATGTGGCCTGCGATTTCTAGCCCTGGAAATTAGTGCAGCACTGCTACACTACTATAATGTAGCAGACAATGAAACAAAACAGCATAGGACGCTAAACCTTAATATGACTTTTGTTCTATCTTAATATGAATATTAACATACTGTATATACTCGAGTATAAGCCGAGTTTTTTTGCACAAAATTTGTGCCGAAAAACCTGAACTCGGCACAAATTTTGTGCCGAAAAAACTCGGCTTATACTCGAGTATATAGGTAGACCTTTTTAAAAGAGTTTTGAAGGGCCGGGAGTAGTGACTCATGTCTATAATCTTAGAACTCTGGAAGGCTGAGGCAGGTGGATTGCCCTGAGCTCACAGGTTTGAGACCAGCTTGAGCCAGAGTGAGACCCTGTCTCTAAAAATAACCTGGTGTGTAGCAGGTACCTGTAGTCCCATTTACTTGGGAAGCTGAGGCAGGAGAATTGCTTGATCCCAAGAATTTGAGATTGCTGTGAGCTATGACAGCACAGCACTTTACTGAGGGTGACCAAGTATGACTCTGTCTCAAAAACAAACAACAAAAACAAAAAAACAGTTTTAAAACACTCTTAGGAGGGTTGATAATTGAACATGTTCACACTAATATACATATATATATTTACATATATAAATTTTCATACATATGTAAAAATTCAGGGAAGAAAAATGCCTCAGATTGGTCTTACTCTGATAATTGAACATGTGTGTGTATATATATATTTATGATTTCTATCAGAGTGCTACTTGTGATTGGGTTCTAATTAGGAAAAGGGGAAAGTGTCACATAGAGAATTACAGGAAGGCACCCAGTGTGGGGCCAAGAGAAGGCCCAGAGTAGAGAAAAGGAGCCCAATGGGTAGTGGCGAGCAAAAAGACCAACTTGACGTGACCACTTCAGGTCACTTTCTGTGAATACAGCATAGAATGAAAGGCAGCACTTTCTTTTGCTGTCTGGTAACATTTGCCAGAGACATTTTGTTTGTAAGTGACAGAAACCCTGAGCATGTGAAAGGGGCACTCAAAGTCCATGACTAGCTTCAGGCACAGGGGGATCCAGGAGCTGAAAGGCTGTCTTTAGGGGACTGCCCTTTCCAACTCTGGCTTTGCTTTTTCCCAAGCTGGCTTCCTTCTTAGATGGATTCTCTCCAAGCATTGGTAAAGATGGTAACTGTAAAGCCTTTTAGTACCTTTTATCTTAGGGGAAAAAAAAAAAAAAAAAAAAAAAGATAATTTCTTCTCCTTGACCATCTCAGGAAAAATTCAGGGAACAAAAATGCTTCAGATTGGTCTTGCTCAACTTTCAACCAATCAGAATTTGCTGGGTAAGCTGGAGTCCCTCCCAAAACAGAGGCAGGAAGTCCCTAAGTAGGTGGACAGGAATGAAAGCATATAGGGTTTTCACTCAGGAGAACAGTTTTCACAGTGGGAACTAAGGAATTGAGAGCAGAACGCAGAATATTCCCTAATTTCCAAAAACTGGTTTGTGTATATAGCCTTGTGGATATTCCTGTCTCTAACCTTAAAGAAAAGGCATTGAAAACGGGGGTACTAATGTATTTTATATTTCAAAACTTTCAGATTTTTAAAAGGACATTTAAGTTCACTTGTAAAATAAATTAGCTGAACTCTATATTACAGAAATAAAATCTGTTTATTTCAGACATGTTGGCAACATCTGTGTGAGATGTGATGTTAGCTTCTCAATGAACAATCTCAGAGCCACTGAGTAAGCTAAAATAATAGATTCTTCTTGTGTTTAGCCAGTGTGTTGACAAGGAAACAAACGGGAACTGTAGGGTAAACACAGGACAAGATTATACAAAGAGAGTAGTTAAAAATAATAAAAACACTACATAACAAAAGCACTACTGTAATGTAGCAGACAATGTTAAGTGCTTTTCCAATTAAATCTTTGGTTTTCCATATGGAGATGCTAAACCTGTTTTTTATTTTCTAAAATCGATTCCAAAGGGCTGTCCTTATATCACCTTGAAAGTGTTTCTTAAAATTGTTAATTCAGAATTCTTTCACGGTAGTTTCCAAGTTCTGACCCATTTATTGGCTTTCAGCAAGCATTCTTAAAACCTTCTTTGGAACAAGCTTTTATTGTATTTCCAGAGTAGCTTATCCTTTATAGAAGCGGTTTGATTTTATGCTTGATAATGATAAATCTTAAAGAGAAGTAGCTTCACCAAGGTTGGCAATACAGAAGCTCCTAAAATGTGTCACCATTGTGTGTGAGCTTTCTAGTGACATGAGACACTGTCGTGAGGAAACCACATGCACCTTTCTTTCTTCTTAATCAGAGCCAGTGTGGTTTAGCATTCTACTATTATTCAGTCTAAGCTGAGGTTTATTTTGTTCTCATGATCTGTCTTACCTAGGATCTAAAAGGTGTTTGTGAATACAGGAGTTAGTCTATGTTCTTCCAGGTAATAAATTTGTCTCTAAAATCAGTCAAGCCTTTGTCTTCTAATCTCAGCAATTCTGTCATTGTAACATGGTGGTAAGATAAGATAAACCTGAAATAGTGGATGATTTTTAATTTCCTGAGGGAATATTTCTCAGGATGGCAAGGAAAATGAAGGCATGATAAAAAAAAAAAAACAAAACAAAAAAAAAAAAAAACAAACAAACAAACAAAAAAAAACCACAAGATTTTTTTGAATAGCCTTTTTCTTTTTCATGTTTTATTGTTGAAAAGCTCTATTAACTTGATAATTAGTACAAAGAGAACAGTATTAAGTTTGAATGCTATTTGCACATAAATTAGGCAACAAGTTAGGATAAGTATGTGTGCTGTTTTAAATGATCTTGGTGATGCACTATCCTTCTCTGCATGTAGACATGTGCGTCTGTGCTAATAGTGTCCCTTTGTCTGCAGGACAGTATCCTTTACTTTGCCTCTCATATGCCTAATGTCTCTCCTCACTCCTTTGACTTCTGGCCCAGATCCTGTTTTAATTTGTATTACTCCACCTTGTTACTTTATTCAGAGAATCTCAGAAATGTGGTAGAATTCAGTGTACTGTATCATACCATTTGGGTTTGGGGGACAGAAATACAGTTAAAAGAATAGTGATTTAAGGCAGAACTACCTGTTATCTATTATAGGTTTACTGCTCATTTTTTGTGTGACTTTGACCAATTTATTTAATGTCCTTGACCCTTAGTTTCCCGATCTATAAAATATTGATAGTGCATTTTTCTGCCTAAATCATGGGACTGGAGTGTTGCACAGGAAGGAAAGTAAGAGTCAGCATTGAGAGGTCTACAAGTCTTTTGCAGATGTAGGGTGGCTGCATGACGGTGAGGAGGCTATGGCTTCCCCATGGTCTGTGAAGACGCCCAGGCTCCTCCTTGGACTTGGAAAGCAGGAGAGGTGAAAGAGTAGCAAAAACTTAAGTAAGCTGTTCTGTGTTCTTCAAATGTTTGATTGCTACCTGCTAGTACTGTGAAATGTTGCTAGCATTTAAAACATAAATAAAGAGGTTGGGTGCAGTGGCTCACTCCTATAATCCTAGCACTCTGGGAGGCCCAAGGCAGAAGTATTCCTTGAGCTCAGTAGTTCAAGACCAGCCTGAGCAAGAGCTAGACCCCATCTGTACTAAAAATGGAAAAATTACCTAGATATTGTGACTGTCACCTGTCATCCAGCTACTCAGGAGACTGAGGCAGGAGAATGGCTTGAATCCAAGAGTTTGAGGCTGCTGTGAGCTAGGCTGACAACATAGCACCCTAGCCTGGGCAACAGAGTGAGACTCTGTCTCACAAAAGAAAAAATAAGTTAAAAAAATAAAAAATAGAATAGAAATTATAATACACAATACCAGAGTTTATCTCTCATAAGTAAAGGTAAATAGCCAAATGTAAGGGGAAATATTGCTGCATTAAATCTTTGTTCAGTGTGTGTCTCTGTGTGTGTGCATAGACATTTGTGCTGGATTGTGATATATCTATATATATCACATATTTTAGGAGCACATATATATGTATAGGTTTGTGTGTGTGTGTGTGTATATATATATATATACATGATTTTATATATATACAAAAAATTGGTTTTATACATATATATAAAATTCCATATAAAATTATATATATATAAATAATCATTGGGTCACAGTTAAAAAGTTTGGAAAGCCTCTTCGCTATGATGTGGCTGTAACAGATCACCTGCTGTGTTTTCTCCTCCCAGTCTACCCCAATTTGTTATGCCTCCCCTTAGCTCAGTGGTATAAGAAGTATACCTAAGGGTATACTTAGGGCTGGCCTAAGGGTAAGCTGGTCTCTTTGGGACAATTCACAGCTTTTCTCTCAGTCTTGCACAGAGTAACATGGGCCAGGGGAAAGGCAGCTGGTCTAAGAGGAGGCTGAGTCCTAGATCAGCTCTGCTGATTTTTGCCTCTTGGACCTTGAGTTCTGTAACCACTTTGACTTTTGTCTTTCACTCTGTAAAACTGAGCTTCATTGATATAATGAACTTTTGGAGCATATGCTGTGGGTCAGGTACTTTGCTAAGAGCCAAGAAGATGACCATGATCAAGATAAACAACGCTTGTCACTTCTAGGGATTGGAGTCTATTTTATTGAGGTTGTAAAAAACAAATGAGATAAAATATACAATCTGGCTTAACTTTAATTTCTGTGTGTGAAGACCCTTCCTTCTCAAGATGGAGTGAAAATAAACTAGAACCCCTATTTTTATAACCTTAGGAAATGTAAAAATCTCAAGACTTGTGAAATGATTGGTGGGCTTATATCTTCAGATCACATTCGACCCACTGTCTCTCCCCTATTGATCTCCTTCTGCAGAGATTAGATTCCTTTTACCCAGTTTAGACTCCATGGTCCATCTTCATGATCCCTTTTGTCCTCTCTCTTGCTAATTTATACCCCCTTCTTGCTGTCTCGACAAAATCTCACCCTGTGGGTATATGTCCAGGTCATTGCACACTTAGCAATGCAGCAGAACAACTTATCAATGCTAGAAAATAAAAATAAGCTGGCTGGGCAATTGGACTTCCTTTAAATTTCTGAGTAAAAATTTCAGTTCTTATCCCACTATCCAAGACCAAGATCAGACGCATTGTCCTTTCTTGCAAAGCTCCAACATTCCTTCCTTGTAAGCGGATTGCCTTACTGCTTATTTTACTTAGAAAATATGAATAATCAGAGGACAAATTATAATCTCTTCCTCTTTAAATGTCCCCACCTACCTGCATGTGCTCCTGCAGCCTCAGCTTCCTTCCTTGTCCCAAAGAATGGACACTAAGGGGAAACCTCTCCACCTGTAGCCTGTACTCTGTTCAATTTCACTTTCTAGAGGATTCTGCCCCTTCACTTAACCCCCCCCCCGCAGCATCATTTCTTCCTGCGTCCTGAGGATCGTCTTTATCACTATGCAGATGTTCTGTTACATGTCCCATCTTCTTAAAACAAAAATGAAAACCTCCTTACATTCCACATTCTTTTCCAACAATACCACCATTTCTCAGCTCTGATTGAGAGCAAGACTTTTACTTCCGATTCTCTTATTTCCATTATTATTATTTAATGCATGAGTACTTTAGAATTTTTAAAAAGTTTTCTTAACTAATACATGGGTAAGACTTTTTGATGGACTTTTAAATTTAATTGTATTGTGATCAGTGTAACTGGTAGAGGCTTGTTATAATCACAGCCTAACATGTTGTCAATTTTTGTATACATATCTTCTGTACCTGAAAAAAAAAGTATCTCTAATTGTTAGGTTGAATAGTCTATATAAGTCCATTAGATCAAAGTTACTAATTCTACTGTTCAAATCGCGTAAATATCTTATGTAACGTATGGAAACTATTTTCTATTTCATACATTAATGAGAAAGATGGGCTGAAATGTCCTATTATGAATGTAGATTTTTCTGTTTTCCTCATAGTTCTGTCAATTTTTGCTTTATGAGCCTATGTTTGAAAGCTTTCTTGTTTATTAAACATCTTATTTTTATTTAACATTATTTTAGCTATACTTTTTCATTAAAGAGTACTTAGGCTGATGTTTATACAGCTTTACTGCTTTCTTTTAGAGCCTATTCCTGTTATATCTTTTTCCATCATTTGACCTTAAACTTTCCGTGCTTTTTTTTTTACTCTAACACACTTTGTTGACGAAGAATTATATGCACTCAATGAGGTATAACTCGCATAAGTTGGATGAATTTTTACTTACATACACACTCTATAATCCTACCCAGGTCGAGGTATAAAACTTTGGCTTCCCTACCCCTCTGCTTTTTGTTTTAAAAAGTTGATTGTTGTTTAAGAAAATTTCAAGAAGAAATGAATAGCAGTCTTTAATTTGCTCACATAATTTTCATTTTTGATACTCTTGACTACTCCTTTCTATAGGTTTTACTTTATGTCTACCTGGTTATCATTTTCCTTTGGCTTGAAAAACTTTCTTTAGTGCAGGTCTCCTCGCAGTGCATTTTCCCAGGTTTTTCTTAACTTGAAAAAGTGTCTGTTTCACCCTTATCTCGGAAGGACATTTTTGCAATGTAAAATGCTTAAGTGACAGTTACTTCCTTTGAATAGTTTAGAGATGTTGTTCCATTGCTTCTGAATTTCCTTTTTTCAGATGAGAAGTCAGTGGAAATACTTACCGTTGTTCCTTGGTATGTAATATGTCATTTTTTCTCTAGGTGCTTTTGAAATATTCTCTTTGTCTTTCTTAGTGTTATCTGTCAGTATTTTATATTTTGATTTATTGTGATCTTTGTTACTAACTAGCGTTTAAGCCCTATGAAGAAAGGACGCTTGTATTGTTCACTGCTCCACCTTCCTTGCCTCTAATGCTGGGTATTCACTTAAGATTTTCTGATGAAATGAAGAAATGAGTGCCAACTGTGGCCTCTGGGTTTCTGCTTTTTTTTATCCTACCGTTAGAAAACTAAAATGAGAAACCCAGCTCGTAGTGATTTCAGACAAAATCTCTTCCATACAAAACATTTATAGAAATAAGAGACTTTAACTCTTGTGTAACAGACACACACACATTGGGATGAGGAGAGAGAGTGGAGAGCTTCAAATCAAAGAATAAACGGAAATGGTAAATTAAATATTAGAGAATTTAGTTCTTAAAATATTCTTCTACACTCCCCTGTGGTAGAATTTTCCCGAGCCAGTTTAGTTCCCTTAGAATTGCTGGTTCTCCTCTTTTACTCCTCTATTTTCATCATTGTAACTCATGTTTTTTTTTTTTTTTTCCTTCCAAGTTGCTTATTAACAGGAATTCTAGCACTCTGATAAAGTAACACATTCTTCGCTTCTTTACTAATATAAGAGGTTAACATTTACTTGCAGGATTCACTGGATCCCTTCATCCCCACATTAATATTGATTATATGGATGATTATAATTTATTTGGGTAATACATAATTATTTTATTAACTTTGTATTAATGCAAATAATTTTGTGCCATGATTCCAGACAAATCTGAGTACAGCTGATTTTTTTCTATTTTGCCTTGAAAATGGGAATTAGAAATGTCTATTGCCAATTCCTGGGAACAGGCAAGGTGATCTCAATCTGGAAAATAAAATCCCTTAGGTTACGACCAGCATTGACTGTTTTCTCATTAGATTAAAGCAGAATGTTAAACTCTGAATAAAATCGGAACAGATTTCCTCAGTATCAAGGAGCTGTCCTTCTCCTTTGCCGTTGGGAACTGAACCTTCCTATGTGTGTAAAACAGAAAACCTTTGAGTGCTTAGATTATAATGCCATTTTTTTATTCAATAGTGTAAAAGTAAAGTTTCTTTTTCTGTAGACTTCCTGACATAAATGTGGATGGTTATTGAGTGTTTGCCTGTGAGTGCTGGGGCAGGAAGCACTTCAGACAAGGGAGCAGGTGCTCTGGGCTCTGAGGACATGAGCCTGAGGACAGAGCTCTGTGCTTTTTTTCTATCCCCCCTCCTCTTCTTCATTCTTCTTTTTCTTCTTTTCCCTTGATATATTTTGTAAAGTTTTTAAGGGTATTTCAGCTGTGGTTAGTGTCAGTGTAAATCTTTTTAGGTAACAGAAGGTCCGAATATTGCCAGATTTCTAGAATTTTATCTCTCCTTTTTTTTTTCTAGAATCCTCAGAAATTATTCATCATTATTTTCACCATGCTTTCTTGTTCATTTACAAACCTCTCTTCTTCCAAAGGGGAATCTTAGAGCTGGTGACCACGCTAGGCTTTGCTTTTCCTTCTTCTTGTCATTTTTTTTTTTTTACACCCTACAGTCCCCAGAATGAAGGTTTGTAAATTTTCTGGATCAACTGCCTCTTTCTAAATAGTGGAATCCTTTGGCAGTGGTGCTGAACTGGGAATGAGATAATCGGGTTTGAATTTGCGGTTCTGCCTTTAATGAGCAGAATGACCTTGACCAAGCAGCTTAAATTCCAGGTCATCCTTTTCAGTTACAATTGAGAATGCTCACACCTGTCCCTGTTACATGTTATGTGAGGAGTCTGATAACATAATGGACTTGAACACCTTTTATGTAATTATTAGGATTATGAAATCATAATTAATCACAGGAGATCCTATCAAGACTTCACACACATGCTTTGGGATAAAATTTTACTGTACTAACTTAATCTAATGCTCACATTCATAAAATTCTATTATCATGTTTGAGGGTTATAGAGGATAAATATTAACAGGATACAGAGTAAATCAAGTAAGCAAAAAGATTTATGCTCTCTTTTCCTACAGAATATTTCATATGTTCAGAGAACTTTATAGATTTTCCTTTTATTCTTTTTATTAATTCAATATTGACATTCTCACAGTTGAGTGTGAATAAAAATGATTGTATAATGTATATACAAAAGTATGTATACACTATTTTTTGGATAATTTGAAAGATTTTCAAGGGTAATTTTGACTATGTACTTTTCACCTCACATGCTGAATTTAGGACTTCACTTCACAGAAGCTCTGACTACCCTGTGTTCCCATCAACCTTGCGCTCAAAAAGGTGACAAAAAGGAGGACTTTTATATTTCGCAGAAAAATTCCTTGCAGAGAGCAAATCCGTTTTTTAAAACCGAGGTTAGCAGTGGTTTTGTAAGGCTGGTACATTTAAGGAAGGTAACATATTTGCTTTTTTCTGAGAATAGAGGTATAGTTTTTAGGACCCCAGAGAGAATCCGTTTTACGTAAGTAGTGAATTTCTTTATCTAATACCTGTATTTTAACCACATATCCTACCTATGCTTTCTAGGTTGGCTCTCTGAGCATAAAAGCCTGCCTCCAAAGGCCAAACAGAGCATTCTCATATAAGAAACAAAAACCTCCATTTTTAATTCTTCCATTTGTTAACAGCCCAGCAGGCTTTCTTTGTTTTGCGAGAGTGGGAAGTTCACTTTTCTCAAGCTTGGAAATTATGCCACCCATTTATGTGCTCTCAAAGCAGGTTTTGAAGTGGGTAAGAAAAGACAAGCCGTGGCTATTTTGGTAGAAAATTGAGAGTACTCCAGTGGCGGGGGATAAAGGGACAAAGCTGTTAAATACTGTATGGGGGGGGGGGGGGTAGCCCCTTCCTAAATCCGGGAGCATCTGTAGTTGGGCTTCCTCTTGGTGACCCATTTATCTTTAACGAGACGTCTCACACAAACTTAATTCATAGGTGTCAAGATAAAGCCTCTGCCATCTACTGATCAGATTTTCACTTTTTGCATGGGTGTCCTAAAATAGTGAATTTAGAAAAGTAATGGTTAGAATTAATCCTGAGAGAGGGAAAAGGCGTTAAAGGGAGAGAGAGGGAGAGAAGAGAGAGAAGCAAACCATCAACTTTATAAATAGGGAAGTATTTATTAAGACTTCCATCTTTCTATGACATTATGTCACTTTACACAAAGGTATGTGAGTCTAGTTCTTGGTTACTCAATATCATTGGAATTACTTATTTCTGGCCACACAGAAGCAATCTTTCAACCTAAATCAGAATGTTCATTTGAGAGAAAACTGCCCTACATAGAAAAATCAGATGTTTCTTGAAGTAGCCCAGACATGGAGTCCATATGTTGCAGTGAGAGTTCCATACTTAGGGGTCTTTGAATGCTGCCTTCTGGGCTCTGAGGGACCGGGACAACAGCTCTGGCGGGGGGAAAGGCAGTAGCCTTGTGCCACACAACTTGGGCTGACCAATTTTGAAAGCCACAGTCTAAGAGCATGTAGAATTTGGGAAGAAAACCCCCAGAGTAGGATCTGAAGGTTGTAAATGGAAAGGGTTAAGATGAGATAATTTCTGGATTCTTGCTGTGATCTTTGTCTTAGCAAGCCTGAGCACACAGGAAGGAGCTTTCATGCTCTGCTAGGGGGATAAAAATAAACTGTTTAACCTTTTAAATGCTGGTAATTTGGAGAAGTTTGCCATTTTTAGTTCTAACACATGAGCTTCTGAAAAGCTAGGAGGATAGAAATGGCTAACTAAATTTGGAACCTTAAAAAGGTCAGAGTAAATCTGGTGCAATCCTGTCTTTTTTTTTTTTTTTTTTTTTTCCGCCACAGAATGCAGGTTACATTCTTTAAAATTGTGAAAAAGATTGTAAAAAGGACAAGTGATGACAAAATTTGAACTGTGAAATATTGTTATAGGAGGAGATAAAAAGAGAATAAAATGTCTCAGGCTGATGATTTTAGTAGAACTTGAAACTGGACTTTCGTAATACCCTGTTTCTAGCTTGGGATGGCTGTTGGAATAGGCAGTAGAAGTTTCTTAGTATTTTATGATCTTTGTCCATTTTCTAGTAATCAGGGAATCAGGAATGTTCTAAACTTTCAGGCCTCCTTCTATTTAGCAAACAATTGGGTGCCCCTCCCGTGCCCCTACCTTGGTAGCTTCTAATACTTCTCAGGCTGTTGTCTTGTTTATTGGAGTCTTTGCACAGAAAATCACCTTAGAGGTACAGGCACCAGAGGGATGTGCTCAGTACAGCACAGACTCACCCAGAAGCAGAGCCTGCCTTTTGTGTACAACACTTGCTTTTGTTTGGATGACACGAAAAGAGCAGAAAACACGATTTCTTTCCTTAAGGATTCGTATATAATTGAATTAGGCAGATCCAACATGGAGAGATGAACGGACTGGAGCATCTCCTCCTGGAGACGTGAATAGGAACACATTTGTTAAAAGGATGCAGGGTAAAGGGAGGCTGGCCCGTGGGGTTCTGTGCTCTGATAGACAGAAGGCATCAGCCTCATCTCTGACCAAATTCCACCATGCGCCGCTCCCTGCACAGATCGCTCCCGTCTCCCTGAATATGCTCACTAGTCTCTCACGCTGTGCTTGTCCTCATGTTGTCACAGTTGCTTCGACTGCTTCCCCTCACATTCTGCCTGTTGAAACTCTACTCCTCAGCTCCTCAGGCATTGCAGTCTGTATGTCTACCCGGAGCTGATCTCCGTCCAACTCGTGTTGTCATCACTTGCATATGTGTCTTTCTTTCACACCACACTCTGAGTCTCTCGAAGGTAGGATTGTTCTTTTATTTAACTTTCTGTCTCATGCACTTAGTAGGGTTCAATGTATACGTATTATAATAAAGGAGATTGGATTATTCATGAAGAAGAGAAACAATATCACCAAAACAATTCTGAGGGTAGGAGCCTAAGGAACTGGGGGTCTGTGTGTGTCATTACGGAAAACTGAAGAGGAATTCAGGAGTTCAGAGTAAATTCTGGGGCTGGTGGAGGCTGGGGAGATAACCTATGGGAAACTGTCCACGGGGGACTCAGTAAAGTTGAGATGGGGGCAGAGATGCAACAGAGGTGCTAATGATTAGGGAAGAGGAGGCTGGGTTTTGATGGAACCTTCAAGGTTTTCACTTTAAGAAAAATGCTTTTCTTATATTAGTGTGATTTCATGATTCCAGAGATAAATGGACTACCATTATGTTGTTTCCTTTAAATACCTTTTGCCAGTCTATGGTGACAGTATTTTAAATAAAATTAGAGTGATATGAAAGTTAGCTTTTCTTTTTTTTTTCCTCATGAGACGTGGGTGGTATTTTTTAGAAGAGGTAAACATGAAAGAACAAGAGGATACAAGGAAAAGCAAAGAAACAAATTCACCACGAGAACTCAGTTGAAATGTTGGCACGCATCTGGTTGTTTCCCAAAGAACCTCTTTCTAGTTTTCTCTGCTTTGTCCCTTTTCATATTCAATATGGCGGCTTTCAGTAGGCGCGAACAGCCCAATGAGGGAGCCAAAGGAGCTGCCAAAACTTAGCCATCAATAACTTTCTTTTGAAGAGCCTTACTTGGTATCTCTGCATTCTTTTGAGAAGATGGATGAAATTGAGAAACTGAAAACTTGCTTTCTCTGAAATGGTGAATTCCAGCAGTGAGATTTCATGTTTCTTTTCCTTCTCATAAGAAAACTCCCAGCCCGTCCCTGACATCATTTGTGTCTTCTTCCATGAATGAAAGCATTGCTCTCCAAACCACTTTCTTAGCTATTCTAAATAAAAATAAGACTATCCCCCTGGAAGAGATGCTGGTCACCTTGGGTAGAGAGGCAGGTACCTGACCAATCTTTCGGCATTGGTTGTTCCATTCTCTGAAGCTCCTTAAGCTTCTAGAGAGCTAAGATAATTTTGGCTGCCTTTATGCACTTTACCTAATGAGCTGGCAAACTGATTTCATCATAGTGAGTTTTCTTTGGACTAACTAAAAAAGGATGATTTAATTACCTTTATTCTTTTTCAAATGAGAAATCTACATGCTGATTCTTTCACATGAGTGCTTTTTCACTTTCAACACAGGTCATTCAAATTGCTTTGGTTTCTTGATGCATTTGGTGGAAAATCCACTCAGATTCACCTTTTTAAAAATGCAATCTTTGGCAGTACTGAGTTTTTCCACATTTGAAATCAAAGTAAGAAAATGCCTTTGGGATTCCTGGCTTCAGAGAAGAACTAGGGCACATTCACATGAGAGCCAACATTTTAGGAATGCTAATGAATTTCACTGACTAGAAATTATTTTCATGGCAGTAAATATAACTCTTGCCTACCTTATTCCAAGGCTGATACCTATTATCAATTTTGAGGGATTATTATCAAAGAAAAAGATTTATTTTGCAACAAAATTGAGGAGGGATGCAATTGAAGGGATCATCTGATTTTTGGATTATATAGTAAGCCATTATCTATCTCTTATAATTCTCCAAATACACACCATTGGAGACATTGTTTAACAGAACATTAACTACAGTCTTGCTCCTGCCAAGTGTTCTAGATGCATCCAGGTAGTCTATAATTAATGCACCTGCAGAGTCCCACAAAGGACTTCATACATTGTCCGTTTCAGTGGACAGCGGCCGGAATGGCACCTGCACAACATGTGTAGCTCAGGACAAGCACAAAAGGCCAAGTTCTAGCTAGAAAGCTTAATCCCTTTCAGCATGGACTGACTAGCTTGAGGTTTCTTTAGAAACAGCAGTATTTTATTTTCTGAAAGAGACAGAGTAGGATGTGGTGAGGATTGAAAAGAGGATAGGAAACCTGGTGCCTGGGTACTGGTTATATTAGCTGGAGGATTAATAGTATGTGTAAGGGCCACTGAGACAAGAGGATTAAGAAATAGGTAAGGGCACCAGGCTGGGGTGCCAGAGGAGTTTCCAGAAATGTAACCTGCTGATCCAAATCTATATCTGCCATCTGTGTTCAGATTGACGATATACATGAGTTTTCAATGACCATTAAACAATAACAATAATAACAACAATAATATCACCTCACAGGTAATATTAGTTTTAATTTTTATGTCTAATTCTTGGGTTAGTAGTTTACAAATGCACTTTTGTGAATTATTTTAAGAGTATTCATTTGAGAGACTCAAGGTAATTTTGTAACTCTTTGACAGTCTTCATTTATATATCTATAATGTGTAGGGTCCTTCATTTGATCTTAGCCAAAAGGCCAAGAAGCAATGTGCAGGATCCTTCAAATATATTCATCAATTTCACGTGACCTATCTTTTCCTCAATGCATTGCCAACCTTATCCTCCCTCAGGCCCATGTGTTTTTTGCTGTCTCTTTCCAGCACTTTCCCGGTCCTTTATATACTTCTGTCTTTCACTCATTCAAATTTCAGCTTAAACGTCTCCTTCTCAGCAATAGTTTTCTCCTCCTTTAAAAGCCAATTATAAGTATTCTCCACCATGGAACTGATGGGAGGATCATGTGAGATTATGTACATGAAGGTGCTTTGAAAATGAAAAAGCCAAGAATTTCTCAAAGAATTGGCTCTTGCAATCGGTAGAATATTAGTTTGATGGCTGTCTCTCCTCTTAGGCAGTGAGCTCTCTATACTGCCTTTTTGAAAACCCACATCACCGATTACCAAATCTTTTTGTTTCCTCATCCTTCACAACGCTGATGAAGAATCTGAGGGTGTCACATTTTCCTGTCTTCCTTCACAAGGATGTAAGTTCTCTGAAGGGATTTTGCCTGTCTTGGTCATTGCTGCCTCCCCCAGCTAAGACAGTGCTTGGATTTCATAGGCACTAAACAATGACATGTCGAATGAATAAAAAATGTCACTCTCATTTCTGAGAGGTAGCTTGACATTCAGAGTAGGCAACCTATTAATGAAAGAGTAAACTTGCTGTTAGATATGAGATAGAATTTTAGTTTTGGCTTTGGAACAATTAGATGAGAGAGAGGGAAGGATGGGATCAGAGAGAATGACGAGAAATTCCTAATGAGGAAGACGCAAAAATGTATAATACAAATAAGTAATATCAAGGATATTGATGTTCAACAAATGTTTATTGAGTGCCCACTAGGATAGGATTTTATATATTTGTTTTATACCTTTTGTGCTATAACATAATTGTTAGATTATATTACAAATGTCCCCCTTCACCCTTAAAAGTGTTCCTGCATGGATGATAAAACATATTGTCTCCTTAACTCCCTGGTCTAGGCCATGAGGATGCTGCAGTGTACAGGAGAGTCCCTGCTGTCACAGCTCACTGCCTGAGAGGAGAGACATCCATCAAACTAATAATCTAGAATTGCAAGAGCCAATTCTTTGAGAAGTACTTTGCTTTTTAATTTTCAAAGCACCTTCGTGTCCATAATCTCACATGATCCTCCCATCAATTCCATGGTGGAGAATACTTATAATTGGCTTTTAAAGGAGGAGAAAACTGTTGCTGAGAAGTTAAGTGACTTGGTCAAGTCTTATTAGCTGCAGAGCCAGGACAAGAGCTCAATAGGCAAATGTCGGCATTGTAGAGATACTTTAAACTTTGTTCCAAAGAGTGAAGGAATAAGAAAAATGCTAATGCTAATGTTTATCCTACCTAATGAGGCTTAGAGTCTTTTCAGACATTTTTGGAATCCCTCTCCCCGATAACATCATCTTGAGGTGGACTCAGTGCCACTTCAGCAGATTTTTTCTAGTAGAAAAAAGATTATTATTTTGGCCAGATCTCTGTACTTAATTGCGGTAGCATTGTTTTTCCTTCTTCAAACTAAGCTCAAAACCCCACCTCTGCAGTTTGCAGTATGAGCAGTAAATAAATGTAGCTAAAAGAGCTATGGTTCCAAGCTCTTGGAAGCAGGACCTTTGAAGCAGGATTCAATAGGAGCTCATCTTTGGAGCCCAACAGGATGAGCCCCTACTGAGCCCTATTTCCAGTGTTTCCATGCTGTAATCCCCTTTCCTTGAATCTGGGCTGACCTTGTGACTTGTGTTTGACCATAAGAATGAGTGGAAGTGATGTTGCATGATCCCCAAGGCTAAGCGAATGGAAACGCAGCAACGTCTTAGGTCTTTTGAATTGCTCACAAGGTGGGGAAGCGTGGGCTGTGCAAGTTATCTCATTACCTTCAGACCACGATAGAGTGAGGGAGGGCAGGCTTCCCACACTGAGAGGCCATGTGGGGCGAGAGGGAGAGGTCAGCCGGCTCCCAGCTGCTCCAGCCATCCCTGGTAAGGTGCCAGACTTGGGAGAGAAAAGCCGTGTTGATATCCAGCCCAGTTTTGTCATTTGATTCCTGTTCTAGCTGCCATCTGATTGTAACTGCTTGAGAGACTCCAAGTGGGACCACTCACTGAGCCCAGTTGTCCTGCAGAACCGAGAGAAATAATAACAAATTGTAGGTTTTAACCGCTCAGCTCTGAGGGCAGCAGTATGTACGGGAACACAAGAACAGACACAAGCCAGTTGCCTGGGGTTCAGGCCTACCTCGGCTCCTTGTTACCTGAAACTTTGTGACTTAGTTTCCTCATTTGCTATCCAGTGTCATAAAAGCACCTACCTTTCAGGTTTGTTACAGGGATTCATTTAATTTGTTATATCAAAAGCAGAGTCTGACAATGAGAAGCATTCAACAGATGTGAACTATTGTCACTATTAACCGTGTTTCTGGATAGTTTGTGTTAATCTACTCAATTCTGCGTTTTTCTTCAATGCTTCCGGGATAGTGAAAGAAACTGTGAATCACATTTGCATCCATTTGAGTCACTTGGGAACAAAAAACCAGGTACCGTACCGAATTCTGAGGGAACAAAAATTAAAAGCCACATTAGGAAGAGAATTCCTAATCCAGAAATTCGTCCTGGGAGATTCCTCCTCTACAAAATTCTGGTAATAGAAAAACTATCCAAAAGGACACTGTGAGGATTGAATGAATTAATGAGTGAAAAAAACCTCAAAACAGTGCCCGGCCCATAGTAAGCGCTCTGTATATTTTATCTATTAATACTGTACTATTATTATACAGAATCTCACACTTTTCTTCCCAAGAACCACCTCAGGATTTTCCCACCATTCATTAGAGACCAAATGGTCTTTGCAAATGCTCAGGCTACTGATTCCCTGGCTTTATATGGACTGCAAAGCGGCTCCTCACGCTGTTTTTGAGTTCCTTGACCTCCATAAGCTCTTTTTAGTGGTGCTCAGAAGCTGGAACGGTTGAGTTTCAGATATAGATTGGAGAGCTTCCTTACTAACTCCAATAAAATAGCTCAGAGTTTGGCTCTCACTTTTAAATACTATGCAGATGGCGCTGAACCCCAGCCAAACTGGCGGCAACTTGATTTCCTCTGGTGAGTGCTGGTGGGGTGTCTACAGGATGGCATCCATTCCCATCTCTCGGCCCCTCTTTCTCCTCTCTCTTTCTCGCACACACACTTATACACTTACATTCTGTATTTTTTTCTAGCCCATGTATTTTTTATAATGACATGACCAGTAATAATTAATAAAATCATTGGTTTCCTGCCTGAATGCGTACTTATGTTAGCTATCTCATCGTGTAGAAATTTTCCCTTCAGCGCCAGATCAATAGCATCCCTTTTGTGATTCCCCACTGCCAGGAGAGAAAATGTTCGCAAAAGGAGATCTAAGGAGCTTCCTACCGATTTAGAAGAGACAGAAGAAAGGACACTGTGCCAGCTGTGAAAGAAGCTCTTATATGCTGATAGGAATGTTATGAAATATCTGTAAATTTGGAGCTTGTTTTCATGAGCTGTAAAACCTAACTGCATGGAGTGGATTTTTTGAACACTTAAAATAAACATAAACTAAGCTTTGATAAAGGGGCCCTTTTTTGTTTTATTTACTGTTCTTCTAGAAAAGTATAATATTTTTGCATGCAGAAATTTGTAGGCTTAAGAAAACATTAATCACATAAAGTCTATGTACGTGCTACACAGGCACACCAGATGTAGGTAAGCAAAAATGCTGGCCCCTGTACTAGACAATGAACCTTCTGGCCCTTACATCTAACCTCTAAAAATAAAACTCTGTCTAGTGACCCACCTTCTTGTGGGTGTCTGGAATGATTTTTAGGTTGACGTGGAAAATTGAGTAAACCCTGGTCTCATTCTGTGTGCAGAATCAGACTGAAATATACCTGGAGGGACCAACTACAGTGTGACCTCTATTGTTTGTTTTTTGAATTATTTTTGGGCTTTGAGCTCTAGCTCTGAACTGCTTTGTTACTTCAGACCAGTTACTTAAATTCCCCGATGCTCGGTTTCCACATCTGTGAAATGACCATTATTAGTCCTGCCTCCTATGATCTTCCATAACAAGGCACATAACATATTCAGCCTTCTGTCTCACACAAAGTAGGGGCTCTATAAATGGAAGCTACGAGAATTTTTTTCAGTAGATGAACCAATCCAGAAATCCAGAATTATATTACCTTGATGGTTCTTTTTGTGCGTCTAAGAAAAATCCTCATGATTTAAAATTATTTATTTAACTTGGAAAGGAAGAGTTTTATCCAAAGGCTGTAAGCACATTTAACAAACAGTACATACCATTTGTTGGAGGGCACACAATTCAAAGCAATAGTCACAGCCATCTGGGAGACTTACTTTCCGTGTTACATAACGGGAAAGTCAACCATCTTTAGCTTTAAGTTTTCTACTGATTATCTTCTTATCTCTGGTCAATATTTCTTTACTTTAAAAAAAATTACTAAATTCATCAACTTCATGCCACATCCATTGAATACTTTCTGTGAAAGTTGCTTCAGAGTGACCTCTGTCCTCCAGTTCCTATTCTTGATATTTGTTCATTATATTTTCATTATATATTCTTATAGACTTTTGGAGGCAGTATTTATAACTTTAAAAATACACTTAAACCTTCATTTATGGTTTCACTTAACTTTTGATAATGTTTTCTCACTTTCAAATTGAGCAATGAGAATGTTGCCCCTACCTGCCACATTCCACGGTCTGTCAACTACACTTTGCGTTTCATATTTTCAAGGTTGGTAGCTCTTACAGGTGAACTTTGTAATCATAGTCAGGATTTTTTTTTTTTAATTTAATCATAGCCGTGTACATTAATGTGATCATGGGGCACCATACACTGGTTTTGTAGACCGTTTGACACATTTTCTTCACACTGGTTAACATAGACTTCCTGGCATTTTCTTAGTTATTGTGTTAAGACATTTACATTCTACATTTACTAAGTTTCACATGTACCCTTGTAAGATGCACCACAGGCGTAATCCCACCAATCACCCTCCATCTGCCCACCTCCTCTCTCCCTCCTCTCCCTTTCCCCCTTCCCATAGTCAGGATTTCTAAGAGTCTAGGTTTCTCTGTGTCAAACTAAAAAT
>CAUYPK010017326.1:0-43505 GCA_963574355.1 Loris lydekkerianus
AAGGGCACACTTCTACACTGCTGGTGGGAATGCACACTAATACGTTCCTTCTGGAAGGATGTTTGGAGAATACTTAGAGATCTAAAAATAGACCTGCCATTCGATCCTATAATTCCTTTACTAGGTTTATACCCAGAAGACCAAAATCACAATATAACAAAGACATCTATACCAGAATGTTTATTGCAGCCCAATTCATAATTGCTAAGTCATGGAAGAAGCCCAAGTGCTCATCGATCCACGAATGGACCAGCAAATTGTGGTACATGTATACCATGGAATATTATGCAGCCTTAAAGAAAGATGGAAACTTTACCTCTTTCATGTTTACATGGATGGAGCTGGAACATATTCTTCTTAGCAAAGTATCTCCTGAATGTAAGAAAAAGTATCCAATGTACTCAGCCCTACTATGAAGCTAAATTATAGCTTTCACATGAAGGCTATAACCCAACTATAGCACAAGACTATGAGGAAAGGGCCAAGGAAGGGCAAGGGAGGGGGGAGGTTAGGGTGGAGACAGGGTAATAAGTGGGGCCACACCTATGGTGCATCTTAGAATGGGTACAGGCGAAACTTACTAAAGGCAGAATACAAATGTCTGCATACAGTAACTAAGAAAATGCCATGAAAGGCTATGTTGAACAGTTTGATGAGAATATTTCAGATTGTATATGAAACCAGCACATTGTACCCCTTGATTGCACTAATGTACACAACTATGATTTAACAATAAAAAAAGAAAAATAATAATTTAAAAGTTAAAGAAATAATATAAAATAAAATAAAATCATATCCCAGGTGTGTTCCCAGGGGAGAGGAGTAGCATGTTTCACACGAGGGATAACAGCACGTTGTTTGGGGAGGTACCTTGATGGCCTCTTTGGGCATAAAACGTGTAGGTCCCAAACCTGGGACAAATCTAGAATGAGAGGATCGAAACAAAAGGAAGTGAAAGGAAGAATGAGGAGAAAGGGATCGGGAGTTTCCTTAGGTGGCCTGGAAAGTGAGGGAGGTTTGTGGGAATATGAAGAAGCAGGGAAGATAATAATCTTGCTCACAGCCCTCTGTGTGCGTGAGAGAGACAGACAGACAGAGAGTGACCTCTCCTCTCCTGCCCTTCCCCTCCTTCCACTGAAGACTAAAAGCCCCACATCCTCAGGGCTGGTGTCTGTTTTGCATTTACTGCTCTGTATCCAAGCATCTAGTCCAAGCCCTTGTACACAGTATCTGTATCTGTATCTCAATCTGTATCTGTTGGCTGAATAAGTAACAAGGGGATGTGGGACAGCAATGGCAGGAATTCAGATCCTGAGGGGGAAAGACCATTAGCGAGGCCCCTCATAGTGAGGGAAACTGAGGCTTAGTTAGGAAGAGTGATGTGCAGCATTCAGGGCAGTGTGTTCTCCATGCTCTACGCCTACCATCACACTCAGGGCCCCTGAGATGCTGTCTGTCCCCATCAGTGTGCCAGTGGGACTGGAGGAGTTGGGGGCGGATGGAATGAATCACTTTCCACTGGAATGGCAAGAAGATGGGGGTTACCAGAATTCTGCCCGCTCTGAAAAGGCCAGAAAGACACAAGCCCCTTGTAACTTCCTGGAAATCTTGACAAGTAGCAGGGTGTAAATGCAAGGAGATTTACAAGGCTGGCATGAACTAACCGGGTATAGTGGTACACACCTGTAACCCACACTCAGGAGGCTTAGGCAAGAGGACTGCTCAAGCCCAAGAGTTTGAGGTTGCTTTGAGCTATGATGACACCACAGAACTCTACCCAGGGTGAGAGTGAGACACAGTCTCAAAAAAAAAAAAGTCTTGCAGGCTGGGAGATATCTTCCAGCTCCTCCCAACCCCAGCCAGCTGAGTCTTGGAATAAACTAGAAATAGAGCAACTCGGGTGAAGGAGTAGCTTAAGTTCCAACCTCCACCATGTACCAGCAGACACAAGTGGGTTTATGGGTTAGCATCACACCCAGCATAAATCAAACAAAAGCAATGTGGAAGGCAGGCCTCAGTGTCTCCTGCAGAATAAAGCACAAGCTATAAACCATCCTTCCCTATGGAGCCATTGGGAAGTAGATGGACCCATATTCCAATATCAGCAAAAGCTATTGATTGGTGCTTATTAAGTGGCCACGTGCTCCTAGTGCTGAACAAAAGATTCAGTTCCACTTATAAAAGCACTCACTCAATAAGAGTATAAACATTAATATAAATACTGAGTGACAGTCCCATCACGACCCTTAGAGGCCACATCAGAGAGGCCCTGAGGATTTAGAAAACAAGCCATTGCTGGCACAATCTCCTCCAGGGAGACAGGCAAGAGGCTCACTATCCTGGTTTACAAAGGACATTGAAAACAAAAAATGCTGGGACAGCTATTAGAAAACAATTTTTTCAATTCTTTAAGACACATACAACAGCAAGCAGTAGTTTGTTTCTGTCCTGCAAGGTGAGGCTTACATCCTTGTGGTTCCCACCAAAGGTAACAAGGGAGAAGAGTTCTTCCACAAGGCAGGGATAATTTAGCCCTTTTAAAGCTAAAGCTATAAATGTTTGGCAACAGGAAATGCAGAAAGAGGTGGGGGTGGGGCTGGGATAAATAGAAAAGCTTTGCCATCTACGCTGCAGGAAAAACAAATAAACCATACCTTGATTCAAGGTCCCTGAACTGTATGTCATTTCTAGGAATAACTTCCCATTAATCCCAAGAAACATTTATACCTACAAAGTTTGAACAGCTCTTCCATCATTTTATCGGGGATTTATAATAAGGGAGCTGTCATTTTCCAACAAGGAGATGATACGCCCGTTGACTCCATTCCTCTTGCTGGCACATGAGGAAATGGTGAGTAATGCTTCTTGCCCCATGGGAAATGAATCAAGGGTGGCATAAACACACCAGAGCCTTACAATGGAGAACTCTGGGGTCCTGCCTGTCATCTCCTGCTTCTGCAGCTGATCAATGACAATATGTAAATTCGTGTCCAAGACAACCCACCCCTGTCTGCCCACACTCCAGGAGCCCCTCCCTCCAGGATCCCTTTGTGTGTCTGTGACAGAGCAGCTTGATGAATGGTCTCCCTGATGCTCTCTGTCTCATTAGAGGACAATCCTGTGCTCAATTCTTAATGGACTTTACAAATTGGTCACCCTCCCTCTGGTGCAAGATTATCATAATTTTATTATTCATTCTGGGAATTAGTTGCCAAAAATGACAATGTGATCAGTACCACTGACAGATACAAGGAAGATCTCCCATGACATCTCAGGAAAAGGACCATCTGAAATACTGTTTGATCTTTAATTAGGAAGAAATGATTGGCCACCTTTCAGCAGGAAAAATGGGAAGCTACAGTGTATGCTCGCTCTGCTATGAGAAGCCTGCAGGCCCCACGGCACTAACAGCAAAAATTAAGGCAGCTAATACAAGCGGAACAAAGACCTCGATAAGCCAGCTGTAATATGCAAGTCAAATGTTCTTCATTGTCAACCTCAGTTCGACATCAGGAATCAGAAGACATAGACTCAGATCTTGGATCTGACACCAAGCTATGTGGACAGGTCATTGATTCTCTGCTGGTGCCAGTTTTTTTTCATAAGTAGGGCTAGACAGGTAAAGCAAGGGTCATTTAGTCTTCTCAGTTCTGAAACTCTATCTGTGGCTGACACTGTTGGTTACCTACATAACCACCATTCACTTCTCCCTTCTACTCCATAGGCAGCATCCAGCTCCCACAACAGAGAGAGAAAATGCAAGGTAACTCACCTCTGTAGCTTCCTGGCCACCAAAGGTGGCTGTGTGATATACTCCTACCAATGAAACATAAGTGGACACATGTAGGGGTGGAGAGGCGTCTGAGATTTAAAAAGGAGAGTGAGAGAAGAGTAGGGGGAGAGGGGAGGAGAGAGAAAAATGAGTAGGTTGACATCTTCATCCTCTCCTCCCTCCTTCCAACTATGGATTCTGATGAGTGAAGATCTGAACCTGAGCTGCAGCAACTGTCTTAAACCAGGAGGGGTAGGGTAGACCATTTAGAGAAAATGACGCAGAGCCACAGCACTGTGAGCCTGCTAAATCAACCCTGCAATTCCCTACTTCCCACTTCTTGTTATAAGAAGAAACATAAATGCAAACAGATAAGCCACTATCAGGTATTATTTTCTTCCTTGCAGCCAAAAGCATTCCAAATGATTTATTGACCCAGGTCATCTTTGACTTTTTTGTTTTGTTTTGTTTTAAATTTTGTGCCACAGATGACAGCTGCCTACCTTGCTCTGACGGATGTTAGACTGGCTCCAGCAGACGGCCCTCGTGCCCCCAGGAAAGGATGGAAAGAACACCCAGTCCTCCTCAAACACGTTCTCAGCCTGGTACGATCAGTTACTTCACCTCTGTGATCTCACAGGCTCTCACAGTCTCTCCCTAATTTAGAGCCTTCAGTGGATGAGATGCTTCTGAAGTTTTTGCCTCTTTTTAGTTAAAAATGAAAATTCTTAAGAAAATATCTTTAGGCTCGGTATCTGTACATCAGTGGTTAGGGCATCGGCCACATACACCCAGGCTGTCGGGTTCGAACCCTGCCCAGGCCAGCTAAACAACAATGACAACTACCAGTAAAAAATAGTCGGGTGTTGTGGTGGGAACCTGTAGCCCCAGCTACTTGGGAGGCTAAGGCAAGAGAATCACTTAAGCCCAAGAATCTGAGAGTTTGAGGTTGCTGTGAGCCTGTGACACCACAGCACTCTACAGAGGATGACATAGTGAAATTCTGTCTCAAAAAAAAAAAAAGAAAGTATCTTTAGAACTGATATTTGATCTTAAAATATACATAAGTTTTAAAAAATAATATTAGCAAAGTGTTACAAAGAGAGCTTGAAATCTAGTTGAAGAACTATTTAAAGATTATTTTTTGAACCATCTCACAACTTTTAAGAATCCACTCTAAACCTAAGATATGCAGAGAATGTCATAAGCAATTAAATATCTGCTTTACTGCTGGATGCCAGAAATTATAACTTTTATTAGCTAAATGCTCTATAAAATGCTGAACCTAGGCTGGGTATGGTGGCCCACACCTATAATCCCAGCAGTTTGGGAGGCCAAGGTAGAAGGATCACTTGAGGCCAGGAGTTCAAGACAACACTGGGCAACATAGTGAGACCCCATGTTTACAAAAAATGTGTTTGAAATGATCACTTGAGGCCAGGAGTCCAAGACCGTACTGTGCAACATAGTGAGACCTCATGTTTACAAAAAGTTTGTTTGAAATATTAATATTAGCTGGCATGGTGGTTCATGCATCTAGTCCCAGCTACTCAGGAAACTGAGGCGGGAGTATCACTTGGGCCCAGGGTTCGAGGTTACAGTGAGTGACGATCAACCCACTGCCCAGAGAGGGCAACAAAGCAAGGCCATGTCTCTAAAAAAATAAAAATGCCAAACTAACAAACGTGTCCCTAACAACACCATTCTGAGTGACTCAAAGATCCGTTGTAGCCTAATTTTGATGTAATTTCCATTCGTTCTGGGATAGGAGAAGCAGCTCCATGATAAAGCTCATGTCTGATTAGTTTGAGTGAGTGAAAGGGACAGTTACAGCTGGATTTATAGTCATTGGATAATATCTGAGCTGCTCCGTACCAAAGCTACCAAGGCTAGAAGCAAGTGTCACTAGGACAGCCATTTATGTGACTAAAATGGAAAAGCCAGATTTGATGGGAGGAAAGAAATGCAGGTACCCATAACTCTAAGATATATTGGCGAGTTTTATGTTTGGCTTTTCTTTCAGGACTACATCCAGCACCTGCCCCCCTCCCCACCCCACCTCTGGAGATGTGTGTATGAATAAAGGGGCCTTAATGAAACCATGAATAATAAGTAAAGGGCTTCAGAAAAAATACCACAGGGTCTCTGAATATTCTAATTCAATCGGTGCAGCATGTACACGTGTGCGGGGCCTAACTAGCCGTCCTTCCCAGGAAATTCATTTGCTCCTTCCCACTGTTTGTTATCTTCTTTCCCCGCTTGAAATATGTTCTGGCAAAACCCCCACAGCAAAATAGTCAAAGTGTCTCAACGCTGGCTTTTTAAAACAACAGGTAGAACCAGTAATGAGTTGTTTCAATGTGTGCTTGGCCAAGCCTGCTGAAGACAAACCCCAAACTGCGGTTGGGGAGTCGACAAGCTCGGCAGCCCCTTGCCCATCAGCTTCATTCTCCTGGCAACTCTGAAAAGGTGTCACTAAAAGAGACAGTTCTGTGTGTAAGTAGAAACCAGGGGATTAACGGCCAAGGCGCTTTTTTTTTTTTTGTCATTTGGCCTGAGTTTCAAATGCCTAAGTCATAAGGAGGAAGAGGTTCCATAAGCAAGATACAGAATAACTATGCTGTTAAGAAAAAAAAAAGTCGTTACACAGGTTTTAATGTAACCAGAGCAACCCCCAACCTCACCAGTGAGACAGTGTACATACAATTACATTGGAGTCTGAACGACACTGGCTTCTAGCCCCCACTTCAAAAGCTTCCATTATTCTGGGGAGTCCTTTTGATGTGTCTTGGTTCCCCAGGACAGAGAAGCCCCAGTATCATCTCTCCCCACCCCCCACCCCCATTGCCACAGCAGCCAGCCCTGCAGAGAAGGCTGTTTCTCTGCCCGGAGTATAGCCTCCCTAGAACCCCCAAGATGAAAACCCCTCAGCGTGCCACATGGCACCGAGCTCACCTCGGCCCTTACTGCACTAAAACCACACTTTACACACAGAGTCATGGACATTGGAGACTCAGAAGGGAGAGGGCAGAGGGGTAGGTGTGAGATAGTAAATTATCTGTTGGGTACAATGTCCACCACTCAGGTGGTGGTTATATTAAAAGCCTAGACTTCTCAAAAAGAAAGAAAGAAAAAGAAAGAAAGAAAGAAAGAAAGAAAGAAAGAAAGAAAGAAAGAAAGAAAGAAAGAAAGAAAGAAAGAAAGAAAGAAAGCCAGCCACATTCGAGTCCCCTGCAGAAAAGGAAAGTATGTCCCTTTTTTCAGCTCTGAATCCTGGTCTGTCCCCAATGCGCAGGGCAGCTAAGCTTGTGTCCTAAATCTCAAATTCCATCATGAAAACCATTATTCCAGAGACTGAGCTAGAGAGGAATTTTTGTTTTCTCCCACCCTCCAGGTGGCCAGACACTAGATTTCCTCTTCTAGGCTACTGTCCCTACCTACCCCCACGAATATTCAGAAGACAACTGTGGGTATATGGGCTCTACCGTCTTCTCTGGAAAGTAACTGCCCTCCCAGGAAGCCATGTTTCCACAGCTAATTGGAGCAGCAGAGCCTGCTGAGCCTCTCTCTCTCTCAAACCAGGGAGACAAGATAATGATGATGATGATAACCACCATCACGGTCTTCACCAACTGTGCCTTCAGTGAGAAAGACTTGGAAGGTTACCAGGGAAGCTGCCCAGGTCTCTGACATGTGAGCCGAGAGGTCTGACTGAGCTTTCCATCCCTTCCTGCAAGAGCTCCAGTACACTCAGAGGAGTCTACTCACACTGCAGTCCTAAGTCTGTGTGTAACTGGTCCCTAAAGCCCTGGCTTCAGTACCAGCTTCATCACAATCACCACAAATGAGACGAATCTCAATGACAGTGCGTGCCATGGATGACCGGCACTGCATTTCCCATCGGCAAGAGCTCAGTACCATTCCCAAGCCTGAAGACCCCAGGAAATCCCCAAACATGTCTTGGAGTATCTGTTTCCAGGGACCTCTCCTGGTCCCAATGCAGGGTCCAGTCAGAGGTTAACAAACTGTCAGATTTAGGTTTTTGTTTTTGCTGTTGTTATTGTTGTTTTAACAGAAAGAATTTAATAAAAGTAAGTGTCATTTGGGAATAAGGATATTAACCCTGTACAGAGCGAAAAGAGAACACTCGGGTATCATACACTTAGCAACTGGAGGAAGTATCCACTCCTAAGTCTATGGGAACCAAGGAAAGAGGTTGGGATCGTTAGAATGTAGAGGTTCAGGAAAGGTTCTCTCCAGAGCTAAAATGCAGACCTCTAAAGAGAAGGCACTGCCCAAGCGGTGTAGTGAAATCTGAGCTACGGGACGAATTCCCATGGGGCTGAGACCCAGACCTCTAAAAAGAGGGCACTGGGCAGCCAATCCTGGTGTCTCTAGGCAGGCACAACATGGCTAAATCTGCTAAGGTTGGGAAAGTGCAGGTGAAGCCCAATGCTGCTACATGAAGGAACTGTCCCTGTGCGTCAAGAAACATAACTGGGATAATCCTCACAGGGAGAGAATATCTTCCAGCACCCTCTAGCTCCCCATATTGGCAGAGCCTTGCAGGGAACAGTTGGCATACGTGGAAATAATGCTTTGCAGAGTCCCAGCCCCAGTGTCACAAAGCAGAGTACAGAGGGTGGATTTGGAAGCAGAGAGACAATAGCTTAATAACTGGCACAGAAAGCATGAGATAATTGTATTTGTCCAAACAGAGCAAGGGCTTTGAAAAGATAGAGGAGAGAAATGAAGCGAGGTTCTGTCTAAGACAAAAGCATAAGCAGAAACAGAGACCAGGGAACAGCTGTTGGTGGACAGGGCGGCCATGCGGGATTCCTGGGAGTGGCGGGCAGAGGGGAGCGGAAGAAAGAAAGAAAAGAGGCTCCTGGGTGAGGGGCAGAACCGCAGCAGAAAAATGCAAACATCATAATCTAAGCATTCCTATCCTCATACTAATCTGAAATAAAAAAAAAAAGAAAGCAAATGGAAAAGTAGATTGCAGTCCAATTGCAGAAGGCCGCGAAGTTGGGACATTTTTCTACAATCATTTGGAACTGAACATTTTTAATCAGGAAAGTAAAATGATCGAAGATATATTTTATATATGTGGCAGTATGGAGAAAGACATTGTCACCATTTTCATTCTTAAATTCTACATCTGAAGCAACCCCAAAATAGCTTTCCTTTAGCTACGTCAACCATTCTGATTATGTTTACTATGACAAGCCACATTTTTTATTTTTTATTTTTGTTTTTTTATTGTTAAATCGTAGCTGTGTACATTAGTACAATCGCCTGTACCCATTCTAAGATGCAAGGCCACATTTTTTAAATGAATGCTTTTTAAATGCAGGTTGGGAGGAAAGGGAAGGTTTCTCCTGTACAAAATTGTATTTCCCTCATTGGCTTGCTACTAGGTTAAAAATCACAGATTTGGTCATCGACTACAAAGGGGACATAGTGATTTTACAGAGAATAAATTTGGCAACTGCTAATTTAACCACCTGATCATGAACAACATCTCCTATAGTAAGACATATCAACGTCATGACCCCTTCATTAAGGACACAGTATTTTTTAAAATATATTTGTTTAATTTCAGATTAATCTGAAGGTAGAAACAATGAGGTTACATTGTTTGTGTTTGTTAGGTAAATTCCAAGTTGTAGTTGAGCCCTTCACCCAGGAGGTGAGCCATACACCCTTACATTGTACCCATTAGGTGGAAACACACCAATTCCTCCCCCTCCTCCCCCTCACCCCCACTTGAATTTAATTGTTTTTCTCTCTTTTTTTTTCAGATTAATATGAGCATATGATTAGGTTACATTGTTTGTGTTTGTTAGGTAAAGTAGACATAATATTGCTGTGGAATTCTTGTCAAATATGCATAAGCCTCAGTTTAATCATAAGAAAACAGGGACAAACCCAAACTGAGGGATGTTCTACAAAATAACTGATAGTCCTCTTTAAAAGTATGAATGAAAGTCATAGAAGGTAAGAAAAGTTTGAGGAATGGTCCTAGAATGGAGGAAACCAAAGAAAAATAACAATTCAAACGCAATGTGGGAGCCTAGACAAGATCTTGGAACAGAAGATGGGTGTTGGGAAGAAAATTGGTTCATTTCAAATAAAATTATAGTTCAGTTAATAGTGCCATACCAATGTTAATTCCTTCTTCTGGGTAAGTGTAACATAATTATGTGAGCTCTTATCATTAGGAAATGGAGGGTGAGAGAGACAAGAAAATTCTCTGTGCTAGTTTTGCAATTTTTCAGTAAATCTAAAATGAGATTAAAAATTAAAGTTTTGGAGGGTTTTTTTAAATTATAGATTTATTTGCATGGGTTGGAGCCCTGTTGGATTTCCACCCATTATCATCTCAACAGACAACTCCAAAGTCCCTTTCTAGACAATGAAGACATGGGCAGGGGGTCAGCTGGTAGACACGAGATAGGTAAGATATTACCTGAGTCATGGGAAGGCAGATGAGGCAATGGGGCCGAGGGAGGAGGAGGTAAGAAGTTATCAAAGACCAACAGTGTCTGCTTCCTAACAGAGCCACGGATTAGCCCGGTTTACAAGATGGAATAATAAGCCTCCTTCAACCAGCCCACACCTGGAAACCTGCTCCCAGGACGCACACCTCAGTCATCTTTGTCTCCTTCACATTCACATAAATCAGTCATTGAGATCCTATTGACTCCATCTCAGTATTTCTCAGCCTGCCACCGCCTCTTCCATTTTGTTCCTCCAACAATTGTCTATTGCTGTCTTCTGAGATGACCAAAGCCAGGTGGCAATTTCCAGCCATCAGGCTCTTTTGGTTAACAGAGGGGCCTCCCATCTTTAGAGGAAATTAAGAGCCCCAAGTCTCCTCCTCATCCCACCCAAGTGCTACAACACAATTCAGGCAAGTCTCAGACTGATTCCTACCAAACCTGCAGATGGTTATGGGAAAGCAGGTCCCCAGAGGATCAAACCAGCTGGGCCTACTTCTAGCAAAGTCTCTGTTCTCGGGGTCTTTGCATGGAAGGGTCACCCTGGGTAGGGACAAATAGTATTCTAAAGATAGATTTACCTCCTATTGAATTAAATTAGGCAATAGAATTCACCCTTGAGTGAGAAACTTGGTCCCTTAGCATTCTAGATCTGTATTAGCCTTATTCTTAAACTCCATTTGTGCAAAGGCAAATTCTAACCAATAAGATATCTTGAATACCATTTATTTTACAAATAAAAATTACTTCTAAGTTTATTTTTGTTTTTTTTTTTAGAGACAGAGTCTCACTTTGTCGCCCTGGGTAGAGTGTCGTGGCATCACAGCTCACAGCAACCTCCAGCTCTTGGGCTTAGGCAATTCTCTTGCCTCAGCCTCCCGAGTAGCTGGAACCACAGGCACCCACTACAACGCCCGGCTATTTTTTTTTAATTGTAGTTTTCCCAGGGCCTGATTTGAACCCACCACCCTCGGTATATGGGACCAGCGCCCTACTCACTGAGCCACAGGCGCCACCCAATTTCTAACATTGTCAATTAATAAACCAGATAGTGCAGTTTCAGAGATGGAATATCTGATGGCAGGCTTGGAATGTGGTCCAATTAGATTAATTCAAATGTTAACTACTCCTAAATTATAATCTAAAGTACACTATACCCCCTGGAGAGATAAATAAAATTATCTTAAGTAAACTACAGAAAAATAACAATTTCTATATTCTGGCAGGTGTTGGGGATAACTGCTGAACTAAACAGAGAGAGACCCTGTCCACAAGGAGACTCTAGTCCAACAGGGAGATGGACACCAGTCACAGGGCCCCACAGTGAATATATAATTAGCTATAGCTGTGCACTCAGAAACTGAACACTGTCCTAGAAGAACTAATAACTAAGAATATGGCCTTGCAGGGGGAAGAAAACGAGAACCAAGCAGACATCCGAACAACTGAAAACTCAGGAACAAGGTGTAGAAATGAGAGCAAGAAATACAGGTAGAGAGGACAATCTGGCAGGACAGAAGGACAGAAAGAAACAGAGAGCAGCCTCTCCCCACCTACTCCTGACTCTCTGTCCCTCCCATCTACTCCATTGCATACACCAGACCACTAGTAATCTTCAGGCCACATTCCAAAGTCATAAAAGAATCCTTTTCTACTACATTATTTAAACTTTTTTCTTTAAACAGACTCACGTTCTATATTTACACAAAAACGTAAAAGGAAATCTTGCTCTCTCTCTCTATTGCTTGCTATAAAGGAAGGTAGTTCTAAAATGTAATGTGATGCCAAGGACATTATTAATTTTAGACTAGAGATAGTTCCAACAGAAAGATCTGAACTTTGAGTTTATTCTTTTAGCTAAGAAAGCAGATGAATAAGTATTAAAAAGTTGTTAGAGGAAAAAGCTCTAAAAGGAGGCTTCATCCTTAACTTCTTAGAAGGATTCAACAAGAAACAAAGAAGATGAGCACAACTTACTCTGCAAGACAGTGTTGCTTAATTCCCAAAACCATCTAACCTTACTACCAATGGCGTATGTGCCACATATTGAGAAGCAGGCCCCAAAGTAATACTCCTGGAGACCAGAAAGGAGAGGCCTGAGGAAGGAGACATCGTTCTTCCATGTTGCAGGTTAGGAAGCACACTGAGAGGATGTGGTAGAACCAGAATCGGTGCCCAGGGAATTCCACTCTAGAACTTGTGGTCCTCCTGACCATGAGCTCTGCCGTATTGTACTATTTGGCTAGGAATGAAATGAGGAAGGGTTAAGGAGGTAGAAGGGGGGGAAGAGAAGGAAGAGAGGAAGAGGGACAAAGGGAAAGAAGAGAGGAAGAGAGAGGAAGGGAAGGAAGAGAGAGGGCGAGAGAGGAAAGGAGGGAGGGAGGCAGGGAGGGAGGCAGGCAAGGAGTCAGCCAGCCTTAATTAATGTCCACTAGATATACTTCCTCACTGTGTTTCCTGACCTCAGTCATACCAGAGGAATCAGAGTAGAGTGGCTTCCACAACCTGGTTCCAACTCTTGTCTACAAACTCAGAGCCACTCCTCCTTGCTGGGCACCTAGCAGGTACCTACTTGCCTATGGTACTCTTGCCACGAAGCCCAACTGTAACCTCAAAAGCCTTCTCCATATTGCACCCAAGAGCATACAGAGCAGGACTTGAGGCAAAGCCTATTGCCAATCCCTGTCCTAGCTTAGCCTGTATCCTAACACACCTGTGGTCCTCGGCTTTCATCTACTTGGTTAAATGAGGGAAGGACATGATAAGCAGGTGGTGGAGCTGTTGTTTATATTATATTTTTCATCATTTGTAGTCTGATGTTAAGTTCCTAACTTTCACTCTATAAATTTCTTTAAATCCCCATCTAATCACCCTAAATGGCAGCTCTCACTCATTAGGTCCATACAATAAAAGAACAGTTTTGGGTACAGTGCCTTCCCTAACAGAGAAAAAACAATGAATTGGCTGCTGCTTCCTGCCAGGATTTTCGAAGGGGAGAGAAGAGGAGAAGAGGATCACAATGAATTGGATAACTCCCAGGCGTGGTCCTGAGATCATTAGAAACGCCAGCTACTGGCTTACACTTTACATATCTGTGGTCCAGTGTGGTAAAAGACTCATGAAGAGACTCCTAGACAGAGCAGAGAACTTGGTTTTCCAGCAAATGAGTCAATGAATTTTTGAACACCTGTTTATTCTTCGTTACAAATCTTTCTATCATCAGTATTCTTCTCCCAGATCTCCAGCCTCTTACTTGGCTTTATTTTTATAGCACTTTGCACAGCCTACAATGGCATTATATGGCATTATATGTCCACTTGCTTACTCATTATTGTCTGTGTTCTCCAGGAGACTATCAGCTCCTTGAAGTCAGACATCCTGTCTGTCATTAAACATGCCTGCTAATAGAGTGCCTAGCACAGAGTATCTACATAAACACCCGCAGGAAAGAGGGAGGGGGTGCTGAAGGGAGGACCAACAAGAGATTCTGAAGACAAGCATGGTAATTAATGAACATGGGCTCGCTAGGTTGGCTGCCAAGGTTTTACTCCCAGACTCATCATTAGCCGGCTGCCCCAGTTTAGTTTTGCCTTCTGAAAATGGGAATGATGAGAACTATCTTAAAAGATTTGGGGAAGGAATAAAATGAACTCATATATGTGAGACATTTAATGCCTGGTAGATACAGAGCAGACATTTAATAAAATTTAAGTTATTAAACAAGGCCTTACCAAGACTTTTTTTTGCAGTTTTTGGCCCAGGCCACGTTTGAATCTGCCACCTCTAGCATACGGGGCTGGCACCCTACTCCTTGATCCACAGTGCCACCCAACCAAGACTTTATTTTTAAAAAAACAAATGCAACCCAGGAGAATCATAACAAGATCTCAGCACACAATGAATTTGTTCTTCCTCCTACAGACATCTAGAATAACAATGTCTAACTAAGCTGATGCCACTAATGTTGGTTTATAAGCTTGGGAAGCCTTCTTATGATTCTAATACCTTCTTAGAAGAATTCCTGGGGATATGAGGTAGTGCATTAGGTAAAACCCAATCGCATGTCTGGGAACTTTAGTCTTCTGATCCTCTCTCTATGGAAGACTTTTATTTCCCAGCCTGAGAGATTTGCTCTTGATCACCTTTAATACACATCAAGTCCCATTAAATCTTCTCATCATTTAGATGTTTAATAAATCACACCTCAATTTGCTGATTAGGAATCTATTTGATTTTATCATCTTTTATTATAATTATATACTTACATACTAAGTATATACTAAGTATTATATGCTTATAATTATGTACTTATACCTAGATCTCATTCAACTTGTAACAACAAGTTCAAGGACATACATTTTATTTCAAACTCCCTTTAACAAAAAAATGTGATAGCAACAGCACTGAACATCTAAAAGTTTCTTTCTAATTTTTAAGATTATAGCAACTGTTATAAATTATAAGCATCAGAGCAATAAGTGCCCAACATGAAAAATCAAAAGCCTATACACTGCCTATAATACTTAGATTTGTAAAGAAGAAAGCAATAATAGGTAATAAAATCTTTTTTTAAGAAAATAAGATCTGGTATAAAATTTGATTCCAATAGCCTTCTTGGCAAAGAGATTTCCTGTTACTATTTAAATGTAAATGAGTCATGAAGGTTGTGTCAGAAATATTTAACTCAAAACCAGACCCAATACAGCAAGAGGCAGGGAACAAAGCCCAACCGAGCAAGTGGAAAGAAAATATCTCAGTTTCCACATTTTGATAACTTTATGTACCTAGAAACAGAGAAGTGATGAATGGATACAATTAAGATACTCTACGTGCCATCTATATTGTGTGACATGCAACTGTATAGATTTCTAGCTTAACCAATCACAAATCTAATCAGAACATTTAACACTTTGTCTTGACGATGCTTTGGAGAATTCATCTATTGATTAAAACATAGTTATGTGTCTTTTCACAACAATCCATTTTAAGAGCCTTTGATTTTTTCAAAGGAGAGAAAAAAAGACATTTAATTGTGGCTTCAATGTCCTAACGAGAAACTTAAGCTTGAAATCATATCTGTTTCAATCCAGTGAAGCAGACATGTGATTTAAAAGACTTTAAAAGAATTAATCACAGCTATGAGAATGTGGTCTACAGAGACTTTTTCTTAACCAAATATAAATGTAATTCACTTGGCTAATTTTCCTTGTTTGGAGGGAAAATATCCATGTAGACTTGTAATAGAAGACGAACACTAGAATTTGCTCAAGAATAGAAACGACAATGATCATAATAGCAGTGACCATTTGTGAAGCACTGACTAGGTGCCAGGCACTCTGCTAAGATTTTATGTGCACAATTTTATTTACTGATGACAACCTATGATGTGAAGTTATTGTGTTCAGCAGGATTACTGTCACTACTTCCTTTTCCCTTATGATTTTCTTTTTTTAAATTTCAGATTAATATGAGAGTATAAATGATTAGTTTACATTGTTTGCCTTTCTTAGGTAAAGTTTAAAGTTCAAGTTGTAGTTAAGCCCTTCACCTGGGCATGTGCTGAACACCCTCACGTTATGCACATCAGGTGATAGCTTATCAATCCCTCTCCTTCCTCCCTTTTCTCTTTTCTTTATGGCCCCCTCCATTTGAATTCAATTGTATTTTCTCTTGAGTGGGTGTGTAGCTGTTTATCTATTAGTTTCATATCAGTATTGAGCATATCAATACTTGCTTTTCCATTCCAGTGATACTTTACTAAGAAGAATGTGCTTTAATTCCATTGAGGTAAATACAAATGATGTAAAGTCTCTGTCTTTTCTTTTTTTTCTTTTCTTTTTTTCTTGAGACAGAGTCTCACTGTATTGCCCTCGGTAGAGTGCTGTGGCGTCACAGCTCACAGCAACCTCCAACTCCTGGACTTAGGCGATTCTCTTGCCTCAGCCTCACAAGTAGATGGGACTACAGGTGCCCACCACAATGCCCAGCTATTTTTTTGTTGCCATTTGGCTGGAGCTGGGTTTGAACCTGCCACCCTTGGTATAATGGGGCCGGCGCCCTACTCACTGAGCCACAGGCGCTGCCCAGTCTCTGTCTTTTCTTACAGCAATAGTATCCCATGATATACATATCCCAAAGGTTATTAATGCATTCATGGGTTGATGGGCAGTTGGGTTGATTCTATGTCTAGGCAATTGTGAATTGAGCTACAGTAAACATTCTAGTGTAAATGTCCTTACAGTAAAATGATTTTTTTTTTCTTCTGGGTAGATACCTAGTAATGGGATGTGGGATCAAATAGAAAGTCTACTCTTAGCTCTTTGAGGATTCTCCATAATTTTTTCCAAAGAGGCTGTATTAGTTTGCAATCCCTCCAGTACTGTAGAAGTGTTCCCTTCTCTCCACATCCACACCAGCATCTGCGCTTTGGGATTTTGTGATGTGGGTCATTCTCAACTGGGGTTAGGTGATATCTCGGGGTGGTTTTCAATGCCTCCCACTAGAGTGGATGGCAGACATGTTTCTATATGAAGGAGGCGTGGCCAGGTGACTTGCTTTGGTTAAGGGGAAGCCAGCAGACGTAACGCCATGAGAAGCTTCTAGTGGGTTGCCTCACATGCCTTGACCTCTTGTTCTTCTGCTTTCTTCCACAGGGAGAAAATTGCTCCCGGTCCCAGAATATCTGCTCCAGAATGACAAAGGCACCTGAAATAGCTCTGAACCCAGTTAGCCTAGAGTCTGTACACACTGTGGCCAACCCACAGGCCCATGAGCAAGAAAACTAAATGCTTCTGCTGAAGTCACTGAGATTTTTGGATTGTTTGATACACAGCCTTGTATAATACATTAAGCTGATGGATTCAGTGTGTTAGTTTGGCAGGGCTGCCATGACGAAGTACCTCAGACTGGATGGCTTAAACAACGGAAATTTATTCTCTCACTGTTCTGGAGGATAAAAGTCCAAAATCAAGGTGTGAGCATAGCTGTCTCATCTGAGGGCCGTGGGGAAGGCATCTGTTCCAGGCCTGTCCCCTGGCTGTGGACCGTCTTCTCCACATGTCTCTCCTGTTGTCTTCCTTGTATGTGTCTCTGTGTCCAAATTTCCCCTTTTAATAAGGTCCCAGTCATTCTGGGTCAGGGCCTGCTCTAAAGACCTTATTTCACTTGATCGCTTCTATAAAGACTTTATGTTCAAATACGGTCTGAGGTACTGGGAGGTAGGGCTTCTACATATAAATTCGAGGGACATAACTGAACCCATAGCACTCAGGTACTATTTTTAATACTAAGCTTATAGCTGCAAAAATGGAGTTTCAAATAAAATAACTTTTTCAAGACCACAGAGCAGACATATTGCAAGCTCAGCCTGAACTCAGAGCTCTGACAAAATCTTTGCCTTTAATCCTTTGACTATACTGCCTACTCACTACTTTGCACAAAATGCCCAGGGTGAATTATTTCCTCTTTTTTTTTTGAGACAGAGTCTCGCTCTGTTGCCCAGGCTAGAGTGCCAGAGTCTCGGCCTGGCTCACCACAAACTCAGACTCTGGGCTCAAATGATCCTCCTGCCTCAGCCTCCTGAGTAGTACCATACCCAGCTAATCCCGGGGTGTATTTTGGAAAGCTGGTGGGTTTATCTATTATTCTCATGCAAATACATACACACACTGCTTATGTACATAGTTTCCCATTTCATTATTTTATCAGAAATATAGAGACTCTCTCTGGGAGGCCAAGGCAGGTGGATTACTTGAGCTCAGGAGTTTAAGACCAGCCTAATGAAGAGAGGAACCCCATCTCTACTAAAAATAGAGAAACTAGCCAGGGTTGTGGCAGGCACCTTAGCCCCAGCTACTCAGGAGGCCAAAGCAAGAGGATCATTTGAGCCCAGGAATTTCAGGTTACTATGAGCTGTGACACCATGGCACTCTAGTTTGGAAAACAGAGTGAGACTCTGTCTCAAAAAAAAAAAAAAAGAAAAGAAAAGAAAAAGAAAGAAAGAAATATAGGAACTCTCACCAAAGCCTTAAAATATAAGGACTGACAGAGTATAAGACTCTTCATTTATTAAATATTTTCTGGAGCATCAACTGTGAGCAAGGTTCCCCAGAGAAAAATGCACTCTGCCAAAGGTAATGAAGTAAAACTCAATCTCAAAAAATAAATAAATAAATAAAATTAAAAAGGGGATGGTGTAATGAATGGCTCATGCCTGTAATCTTAGCACTTTGGAGGCCGAGATAGGTAGATTGCCTGAGCTCATAGTTCGAGATCAGCCTGAGCCAGAGCAAGACTAGAAATAGCTGGGCATTGTGGCTGGGGCCTGTAGTCCCAGCTACTGGGGAGATTGAGGCATCAGCTCAAGGATCACTTGAGCCTTAAGAGTTTGAGGTTGCCATGAGCTATGACATCACATCACTCTACCAAGGGTGACAAAATGAGACTGTCTCAAAAAAAAAAGGAAAGGAGGTATTTTCTTGAAAAATGATACACTGTTGATGTCCTATATACAAGGAACACCCGTGTCTGCTCTGATATAGTGGTTCTCAACTCGAGGGCAGGAAGAATGCTACATGAAAATGACTCCTGCAGTATCTGGCTTCCAGGTCATTCAGAGCAATTCATCACACTTGCAGGAGACAGTTCAGACTCTTAATGAACTGCTGCTACCCACTGGCACTCCTTTCTTGAAGAAAATCTCAACTTCAGCCCCATCACTAGAATGAATTGCTAATTAACTGTTGTCCCTGAGCCCAAGACAGCTGACTGCTGAGACCCTGAGTTGGCCTTTCCTCGGTCACTGATATTTGGGTTACTGTGCTTCCTTCCTCTGTGTCACGTAATCACTCTGCCATGGAGCCTGCCCGACAGCTGGGACACCTGCGTGTTTAGCTTGGCTCTCAGCAAAGGTGCACTGGAGGCTGGTTTCCAGCATAGCTTAAACACAATTAACTTTTCATTTGATGCAGCCTGCCTCTCTCAGCTCCTAATGTTCCCTCAGGACCCGGGATCCAATAAAGTCCAGCATGTGACTAAGAAAGCCAAGCAGAGAAACTGACCAAATATTGTTCAACGCTACAGTGCGAACCTATGGGAAAGGAGTTTAATTAAAGACCACAACAATTCTTTGGGGAAATGTTTCTTTTATTAACCATTCCTGCCAAACAAAGCAGCTTTAAACAAACCCTAACTGCTTGGAAATTGTGTATGCCTGAGATTTCTTTTTCCTTCTTAAATCTGTTCTGCTTTTTGGATATTTGGTCATTAGGAAAATCAGAAGTGTCTTGGACTCAAGAAATCCAATTTAAGTAAGCTCATTCCACATGTATAAATATGAACATATGACATTTAAAATAGACAAACCAACAGGGACAGTTCTAAGTGTGAAATTGTTGTTCAGCATAAAGTATTACCATAAATATATGGAGTAGTTATTTGCAGAGCAACTAACAAGTTCAGGGCACTTCAGTGAAATGTATGCAATGGCCTGAATGTTAGGGATAAGACATTTAAAAACGTAGAGGAAATGCAATTCTTTTATGCTGTAGTGTAATAAAACCAGTAGTTAATGTCACTGATATGATAGCACCAATTGTAAAGGAGTGAAAAAGCAGAAACCAAAATGGAAGAAACACATCCAATAGAGCAAAGAAATTGGATTTTTAAATGTTGTTGGAAAAGAGGAAATACCACAGTAGAGCTAAAATATGAGTGTATAAATTTTTTAAAGATCAAGGAAAGTCACAGTCAGTATGAATCTGAAACTGACCCATGCGTACCTGCAAACATTCCACGGCCATGTGAGAAGCTGGACGCGGATGTCACGTGAAGAATCACTCATGGGGGGACACGTGGACAAAGGGAGCAAATGTAAAAATGTGCATGTTATGCTACGTTTAATTTTGCTTTTCTCAAAAATGCCAAGGAAATAAGCAAAGAAGCAGAACAAACATTCTGTAAACATGAAATTCTGTAGTAGTGTTCACCACCCACATTTCCATTACCAATAAATGCATTTGTTCCTAAATTATACATGTATTATGACCCCCTCCCCCACCTAGGTTTGCATGCCTCAAGAAACTGCTTTTTTTTTTTTTTACCTAATCTTGGGTGAGTTACATATAGCAGATTGTCCTTCCAGAGGTGGCCTCCACAGCATCCCGCATCTCATGTGCTCTTTTTGAAGTGAGACCTTATAACCCACCCCCATCAACCAGTGGAATCTAATTCTACACTCCCTTGAATCTGGGCAGGCCCCATGACTACTTGGGGCCAAGGTAATACAGCAGAAGTGATATTCTGCCAGTTACACACATGCATGTTGTCTTAAACTGTCTTTAACTGACCTGGCAGCTTCTATTTCCAGCTTCTTGAAAGTCAGCCTTAAAGGATAGATTGATGGTGGATAGATAGATAGATGCCAAGCAGCGCTGTGGCACCAGGCACATGAAAAGGCCACCTTGGAAGACAGTAGCTCTTTTTTTTCTTTTTCTTTTTTTTTGAGACAGAGTCTATGTCACCCTCAGTAGAGTGCTGTAGCGTCACAGCTCACAGCATCCTCAAACTCTTGGGCTTAAGCGATTCTCTTGCCTCAGCCTCCCAAGTAGCTGGGACTATAGGTGCCTACCACAGTGCCCAGCTATTTTTCTTGTTGCAGTTGTCATTGTTTAGCTGGCCTGGGCCGGGTTCAAACCCACTAGCCCTGGCGTATGTGGCCAGCGCCCTAACCACTGAGCTATAGGTTCCGAGCTGAAAAGGCCACCTTAGAAATGGATCATCCATCTGATGGCCTGCAGGTCAGGCTCAGATTGCCCCACCCAGCCCTTCCCAGGTCCCTGACCCCCCAAAATCAAAAGAGAAATAAAATGGGTTTTTTTGTGTTTTGTTTTTGTAGAGACAGAGTCTCACTTTATCACCCTCAGTAGAGTGCCGTGGCATCACATAGCTCACAGCAACCTCCAACTCCTGGGCTTAGGCGATTCTCTTGCCTCGGCCTCCCAAGTAGCTGGGACTACAGGCGCCTATCACAACGCCCGGCTATTTTTTGTTGCAATTTGGCCAGGGCCGGGTTTGAACCCACCACCCTTGGTATATGGGGCCTGTGCCTTACCCACTGAGCCACAGGTGCTGCCCAAAATGGTTATTTTAAGCTATGAACTAGGTAGTTTGCTATGCAGTGGTAGAGAACTGGAACATTATCTTCCATAGCTGGACTTTACCTGGACAACATATGCCTTTTTCCAAGTAGAATTATTAGGTTTTCACCCTTTTTGAAATCTTAAATCATGTGATCTTTTAATATTTCTTCAGAAATCTCAATGCCACCAACAACTTTAAATTCAATTTAATTTTGTTAATGAATTAGGAGGAATTATCAGTGTTTTGCAAACTGTGTTCTAAGGACGCCCTTCATAAATATTCAGATTCCTATGCCTCGCCTCAAACCCACTTAACTCTGATCTTTGTCCACAGAGTCTAGAAACCTATATTTTCAAACACTCCTTTTTTTTTTAGACAGAGTCTCACTCAGTTGCCCAGGCTAGAGTGCAGTGGCATCATCATAGCTCACAGCAACTTCAAACTCTTGGGCTCAAGAGATCTTCCTGCCTCAGCCTCCTGAGTAGCTGGGACTACAGGCATCTGCCACAATGCCTGACTACTTTTTCTATTTTTAGTAGAAACAGAGTCTCGCTCTTGCTCAAGCTGGTAAACACTCCCTTTATACACAATACACATATGTTCTGATTTCATGACCTTCCTGAATTCTGAGCCTGTGTACTTTCAAGGCAATTTCCAAAATAATCCCAGAGGCATTTTGGCAACTGCAGTAGTAAGACATTTGGGCCTGTCAGTGCCATGATTTCCCCCACTGAAGCACTGGTTGGTACAATTATGCATGGCATAGGATGTACTCACCCTCCTTAGTCAAGCAACCAATTTAAATGTGCAAAATAAGCTTGCGTGTGAATACCAACAGCTCATCACAAGTCCACCAGCCATTTTTTCTGGCAAGGCATAAGCAGTTGTAAAATTCAGTTCAAACAAGCTTTGTCAGGTAATTACAATATGATATCCTGCTATGTGGCCCTAGCAATAGCATAAAGAGGAGAGGGCCCCTGACCTCGGGCAACGAAACAACGCTTCCCATTATGCAGATGGTAACAGAGCTCTACAAAAGAAGCTTTCTGCTACACTTGGCACCTGAGACCTACAGACCTTAAGCAAGAGAATCCACTGTTTGCAAAGAAGTGGAGAGGAGCTTTTTATTTTCAATAAGGAGAACTTCTTCCTCCAGGATAGAACAGTCAAACCCTTTCATAATCGACTAGGGAGGAACAATGGTTAATTGAGACGCTCAGGGCCACGGATGAGCAAAGCAGTGAGGTCGGTAACAAACTATTAATGACACAGATTAATTGTTCAGTGACTCCTTTCAACGTGATGACACCTCAAACTTCTTATGTGGGAGAAATCAAATTCCAATGAAGAAACAAATAGTTCCAGGTCACAAAAACTAATAAGCAAATAAATTACTTCAATGCCTGCACTGTAACATTATGACTCTGTTTGTGGAGATATCTAGGACTGTAAAAAGTGAATAATATAATCACTCAAGGTTTAAAGCAAGTAAAGGCACAGAGTAGCAATTGTGAGAGTTTATATTTTATCTGTGTGGTGTTTATAACTTGCTAAAGCAGAGGTGTCCAACCTGCGGCCCACTGTCTGCATGCTGACTTTGTGAGGGCATTTTTTGCTGATCTGAGGTGTTGGATATCAGTTTTCCATAGTATTTGTATATTTAATGTGTATCCTAAAATAACTCTTCTTCTGATGTGCAACACAGAAAAAAAATTAAAAAGGTTGGACACCCCTACGCTAAAGGCTTTCCATATTTTCACCTAATCCTAACCCACTAGTGAGGTTGAAAAAGTCAGCATTTTAGACTGTAATAATTCAAGATCAAGAAAAGTCAAGTGACTTGGCCACAGTCACACAATGGTGGTGCCATGAAATCCAAGATTCCCAGGAGTTCCAAGTCTAAGTCCACAGCTCTATCCAGAAAGCACATGAAGTCAGACCATGCAGACAACAAACACTTGGAGACGCCTCCCTGCATGACGACAAGAGCTGGGCCTCGCTGATGGCTAAGTATTCACACAGGCAGGGAACAGAACCTCGGCCTCCACTAGCCTCTGTCACTGCGATTTTGTCCCAACCTCCTCAGGCTTCAATCTCCTCATCTGTAAAGTCAGTGGCTGTACCAGAATCGGGGAGTAAGTAGAGAAAACAGAAGCAGGCTTTGTTACCATCTTCCTTGTGTTTTGTAAAAGCCCAAGTCCCGCAAAGCCATAGGCTACAAGAGCCAAGGAAGAAGAGGGCAGACAAAGATGTCCTTAAGGAGAAAGGGGAGAGAGGAGGAGGAACTCCCCCAGACTGGGAAGGGAGCAGGCACCTTAGGGTCCCGGGACTGCTTGCAACACAGACCCTGCTTCCTGCCCGGGCCCGGAAGGGGGCTGCTCTCGGAAACGAGGGCCGTGTGCAGCAATGGAAGACATTCCTCGCTTGCCCAGAGAACCCACATAGGTAGGGGAGCAAAGAGCCACCAAAACCCAGGGTTCTACACAGTGGACTCTGGAAAATAAGAAGGCACCCGTGTGGCCCAATGACTGATCACCCCAGACATTTTATGGTCAGTGCCTGTGGGACGAGAGAGGGACACAAGCTAAAAATGACTGAGGCACCAACTGCTGCTGAAGTGTCTGGCTCATTAATTCCTCTGGGACCAGGCTTTCCCCCAGCATGGAACACATCGCTCTCTCTTCTACTGGGCCCCAGAAGAAATAGCTCACTTGCCTTAAGGGACATATTAGACTCATGGAGGGAAAAGTGGATCCACAGCGCTCTCATCTCCTACTAGCTCCCGGGCATCTGCTCTTTGACTAAAATGACAAAGCCAGCAAGCCCACCATTAAAACAATTCACCACTGTGTCATCTCCGATTCCAAGAGATAACTGAGTTGCATTGTATCACTCTGGTTGCCTTTTGTTTCCTCAGACCACAATCTGTGTTAGCCACCCCAAATTCTAATCTGCCCTGCTTGCCTAACAAGGAAGGAGAACAGGGCAGAGAAGCCTGTTTCATTAGGACCACCAAAGAATTTTATTAGCAACTCCATCACATTTAACTAGCTCCTTTAGTAACATAAAGAAAATCTGTGTCACAGGTTTGTCAGCCTTTGATGGATGTCTTCATTCTTGGAGTGTTATTACGGCTCTCCTTATGTGGCCAGGCTGCGAGGGGGAGTGTGGGCTGATTAGACGCTGTACTCCCATCTGCCACTGTGCCCTGGAGCTATGATACTGTTGCTGGAGCCCAACAACAGTCTTCACAATTACACAGTCCCGCTGAACAGAAAGGACAGGCAATTGTTTCAGGAAGGTGCTCTATTTCTCGACTTAGGAAATCCTGAACTTTTCAATTGCTGCTGATTTGAGATCTTAAGAATTGAGAAGAAATCAGTTTGTAATAATTTGGCCCATCAGGTTACTAATGCCTTGTTCTGTGTTGAATGGGCTTGATTTGGTCAAAACCAGTGATCAGATGGCTAGGGGGTTAAAGCAAAGAAATATACTATATACTGGCCAAGACATTTGTTATAAAGATCCTATACCAAGTTTGTTTGTTTTTACCAAAGTCTCTTTATTATAAACTTTTTCTGGTTATTTTTAGCATTTTTACTGAGGTAAAATATATACATATATAAAATATATACATATATAATTTTTACCATTTTTAAGTGTACAGATCAATGGTAATAAATACACATACTTTTTAAATATATATATATATATTTTTTCCCTTCCTCTTCTCTTACCCATTCCCTTCTCCCATCCTTGGTAACTACCAATCTAATCTCCATTTTCATGAAACCCACTTGTTTAGCTCCTGTATAAGAGTGGGACCTTTTCTGGTTATTAAAGGAATATAGTCTCCTTGAAAAAATCAGAAAGGTATATATTTTCGTGGCTCAAAGAAGTGGAGCGCTAGCCCCTTATGCGGGAGGTGGCGGGTTCAAACCCAGCCCCCGCCAAAAACTGCAAAAAAAAAAAAAAGAAAGAAAGGTATATATTTTTACAAGGCTATAAATGCTACCAGTAGTGCCTATGGCAGTTTGTATTCTCTTAAAAATGGCCACGCATGGACGTGCGCACACACATACACACACACCCAATCCTCAGATTCTTCTGACATTATAATATTGACACTCATCCACATTGAGCGTTCACATTCTCCCCCTTGAGACTATGTGGGTCTTTATAAACACACTGACCAATTAAAATTCAGTGGAAATGCGGCTGTGTTATTTCCAAGGTTAGGCCAGGAATGGTGATATGGTTTCAGCTTGATGCTTGCCCCTCTTTCTCTTTTTTCTTCCTCTTCCTTTTCCTTCTATTTCCTGCTCTTTCTTCTCTCTCAAAGCATGTGCCTTGGGAGCCCTGGGCTGACACTTAGGAAGCTCCATGCTAGAGATGAAATAGACGGAGAAATGCCTGTAATCCCCAGGTGGTCCAGCCTCCAGCTGTCTGAGTCTCCCCAGCTGGGGCACCAAACACACGAGCGAGTTTTCAGATGGTTCCAGTCTTTGATCCACCCCAACTGATGCCAAGTAGGACAGGGATAAGCTAAGCCCACCTACCCCTCCCCAAGTCTGCACACTCAAGAATCAACTACATTTGGGGGGAGGGGTTGTTATGCAGCATTACATCACCAGAACAACCTCATCAACTGCAGACGGACATCGACTTGTATGACGATACGATAAATGAAATTCTCACTCATTCCAGACCAAAGAAAAACTTGCTCAACCAAGCAGGTTTTGTTCCAGATGACTTTTTTAGTAAATTGTCATTATGGAATACAGAACCAATTTCCTCTGACATAGTGAGTTATCATGGTGGGCCGGGCCACAGAAGCCTGTTCAACCCCTAATCCACCTATGAAATGGATGGTAGGCCCCATGGTGAGAGCATTACAGAACAGTCCTCCAATATGAGAAATAACCTTTCTTCTTTTATTCTGGCCTTACCAGGATGTATATGGCCCTAAATATTCTTTCATGCTTGCAAATCTCATTGCCATAAACAATTGGCTCAATTTCAAATAATGTTAAGGAGTCCAATGAGGGACAGATTACCATGGATGGTAGTTATTAGGGAAAGTTCTCCAGGAAATTTAGGACATGTACTTCCTGAGCAGAAGAGGTGAGAAATGGGTTGACAGAAAGAAAGGATAGTGGCTGTCTGTGCCTTTTCCCCCTTCCCCAGCACCATATCACCTTGTGGTAACCACGTTAAATGTTTACTAAGACCTTTTTACTCAAAGTGTGGCCCATGGACCCCCAGCAGCAGCACCCAGGAGTAGGTTAGAAATGCACAATCTTGGGGCCAGGCACGGTGGCTCACACCTGTAATCCCAGCACTCTAGGAGGCCAAGGTGGGTGGATTGCCTGAGCTCATGGGTTCAAGACCAGCCTGAGAAAGAGCCAGACCCCATCCGTCTGTAAAACAATAGCCAGGTATTGTGGTGGGTGCCTGTAATCCTAGCTACTTGGGAGGTTGAGCCAAGAGAATCACTTGAGCCCAATAGTTTAAGGTTGCTGTGAGCTGTGACGCTACAGTACTCTACCAAGAGTGACAAAGTGAGACTGTGTCTCAAAAAAAAAAAAAAAAAAAAAAAAAAAAAAGCACAATGTCAGGCTCCACCACAGGGGCCTATTGAATCAGAATTTGCATTTTAAAGATTCCCAGGTGACTTGTGTGTACACTGCAGTAGGAAGCCCTGCCCGAAGAGACACACGCCTCCTCTACTCACATTGTGTGAGGCCACCTGGGCCTGACCCTAAACCCTCATCAGTCAGTCACAGAGATTATTTCAAGAACAGGAACACAGCTCACTCCTAACCAGTGAGAGTCAGAGGGAGACTTTAGCTAGCACAGTACAGAGAAAGGAACCTTAACATCAGTAAGGTCAGAAGAGGTGTCCAGTGGCACCAAAGTAGGTGCCACATAAGGGAATTTGGGGGACCACACGGAAGAGAGCTTTTTGCTTTCTTTGGGGCTATGTGTTCTTCTCAGAAGAGAGCTTCTTTGTTAGTTTGTTTTGTTTTGTTTGTAGAGACAGAGTTTCACTTTACCACCCTCAGTGGAGTGCCGTGAAGTCACAGGACTCACAGCAACCTCCAGCTCTTGGGCTTCCACAATTCTCCTGCCTCAGCCTCCTGAGCAGCTGGGACTACAGGCACCCGCCACAATGCCCGGCCATTTTTTTGTTGCAGTTCTGCTGGGGCTGGGTTCGAACCCGCCACCCTCGGTATATGGGGCCGGCGCCCTACTCAGCGCCACAGGCACCATCCTGTTTTGTTTTGTTTTTACTGGAGTGGCAGGTTTGGTCCTGAAACTTTCAAAGACTCAAAAGTGAATTGATGAGGATATTAACTAAGTCACTAGTATATTGTTCGTGACTAAGGCAGAGAAGAAAAAGCTTTGTGGCTGGACATTTTCAGGGGTCTCCTCAGATGTGTCTGGAGATAAAATTATGTAGTAAAATATAGTTGTTAATTGGGGAGGCAGTTTTTAGGGGGGGGGGCATGGTTAAGCTCCACAGAGGCCACCTACCATCCCCCCAAAGTAGTGACCCAATGTTCCCTCATCCCCCTACCCCAATCTCGGGCTGCCCAGTGGTTTTTGACCATGATGTCCCACCTTTCCAAATGGAATAGCTGGAAGCCATAACCCTTCTGGAAAAACCACTTTGCCCCTCATGCTCACTGGTGAGTTTCCAAAAGGTCTTGCTTCTTATAAAAACAGAGAAACATAGTACTAAAATATCATGCCTAATTTCTTCTTTTTCACATATGCCTCCCGGGTGAAAAAATCCCAGATTTGGAAGGGTGAGTGTATCACATACACACAGAGATTGAGCCGCACCCGTGCACCACCCCTAGCGTGGGCCAGTGAGAACTAAGCTGCGCAAAGGAGCCCTGCTCTCAGCCACACCAGGGAGGCAGCGGTAGGGATGATGGCAGAGCATGGAAGGCCAATGGCAGGTGGCAGGAGAAAAGAAGGGGAGAGGAACAGGCCCCAAGTCCCAGAGGAAACCTAGACATGGCACCTGGGGGAACTGAAATAAGGAGAGGACACGTGGGGTGGGCAGGGCATGGAGACACGTAAGAAATGAGAATGGAAAGGAAGTGGGGATCAGGAAGGGAGCTCTGGAGGTCCCGCCTCAGTGGGGCCCAGCAAGGATGAGGCCAGTGTCCTCAGTGGGAGGGACAGGAGTTCGCTGACCACCAGCCTCACCATTACTGGCACTGCCTTCCGTGGGCCTTGACGGGAGGACAGAGGAGTGTGCGGGTGCCCCAGGCACTCGTAAATAAAGGGGATGGGAGAGCAGGGAGAAGGCATGATGTCAACTGTGGAGAAGGGGGCAATCTGTGAACCTTCACACTGGCCAGTGCCTCTGAACATGTCAGCCTCACCAGAACAAATGTTTGACCTCCCTTTTACTATTATGGAAGAAAGTAGTAAATATCCAACTGGTAGATAAATTGCTTGACTCAATATATTGCCCTTACCATGATATAAAGGAGAAATAAAAAATAAAATACCAGGTGGCGCCTGTGGCTCAAAGGAGTAGGGCACCAGCACCATATGCCGGAGGTGGCGGGTTCAAACCCAGCCCCGGCCAAAAACTGCAAAATAAAAGAAAAAGAAAATATCTCACAATGAACTATGAATATCGATACATATATGATACATAAATACCATAGTAGACCAGGAATCAGCAAAGGTAAGGATCAGAAGGTAAAAATTTTAGGCCAGTTGCTTTCAACCCTCCTAATGCCACGAACCTTTAATACAGTCGAAAGGGGTCACAACCCACAGGTTCAGAACTGCTGTTTTAGGCTTTATGGGCCACATAAGGTCTCCGTTGCATATATTTTTTTTACAATGCTTTAAAAATGTAAAGCCCATTCTTAGCTTGTGGGCTGGTCATATGATGAATTTAGACCAGAGAACAAGATGTCACAAGTGGGTTTGCACTTGCCATGTTAAAATAAGAGGAAAGTAAGTTCAGGCAATCTTCAAATTACAAATATATGACTTACATTCAACTCACACTTATGAATAGAGACTATTACAGGTAATAGGTAAATGTACCTGTTCCAACTTACATACAAGCTCAACTTAAGGACAAACCTACGCAATCTGTCTCGTTCACAGCCCAGGGACTGCCTGCATGCTGTGTGCATTAGAGCGTCAAAACCACCCTGAATCCCACATCCCAGCAGACTCCTGCATCTCAGCAGGGGTTCAGTGCCACTAGCAATGTTTCCTTCAGTAACAAAGTTTCAAAGCTCATGAAGCATTCTTGAGCAAGTTTCAGAGGAAACAAACTATCATCTTCTCTCTAATTTTTTTGAACTTGCAGTCCTGGGTGATTCCTGTGCATATTAAAATTCCACCAAAAAATGTACTACAACTTACACAAAAAATGGCATTAAGTTCCTGCCCTCTGTTTTCACCTACAAGTATGTCTGGCTGGGTCATTTGGATGTCATGTAGGACATGATGTGGAGACACAGGAGAATCTCTAACATGCAGCACTGTCAGTGTGCCCTGGAAGTCTAACGTCCCTTATCCCTGCTCACCAACAGCCAGCATGGCCCCCACCAGTTATCATGACAACCTATTACATCTTCATAAATTTCCAAAAAAGTACTCCCTAATAGCAGAGGTGGATCCAGAGGTAAGCGAAAAGTCATACACTTTTGCGTGAATATAAATATAGGGTTCTTCCCATAGCCTTGGGAGAGAAACTGCAAGAGAAAGGCCTAAGGCATCACGTCACTGGCTTCTCCATCCATCTGCCTCTGCTTTGCAGCTGAGAACATCCAGGGCCTAAAATCACACCAGCCCAGAGCAGGGGCCCCGTAACATTTGCTGAGTGAACAAAAGCATATGTGCAAGCCAGCTGTGGGCCTACAATCAAGATAGCTATGTGACTTGGGGGTCCAATATAAGATGAAAATGCAAAACTCTTTAGTCAAAACTTCAGCCTTCTAAAACGGCAACAGGAGAGCGTTAAACCAAGCACAAGGTGCCTAGGTAACCTCCCAGGAAGCCAGGCCTGCCACAAATCAAGCCAAATAACAATCTTTACAAATGTATGTTGTTACATCATATTTTCACATCTGCTGTTTTGTTGGATTTCATAGCTCTGGCCTTATCCTGACTTCCAAGATGAGAAAAATGACATTTGCAGAGTACATTTGGAGACATCTAAGATAGAAAAGAAGAATTGGAACCAGCTATCCCAACTTGCTCCCCTGTCCCCAACTGCCATTCTGCAGTCGTGAAGACTTCGTGTCCCTTGCCTGCTCACCAGCCCTGGGGTAATGGGTAGGAATTTATACGGAGCAGATAGTTCAAGGCCTCCACCCCAGTAGAGAAATTGTTAGCTGAAAATAAACACAAACATTCATACACCTTAATGCTGGCTTTGCTGACCTCTGTTTCATTGGAATGACTAGGTTTAATTTAAGGAAACTTCCAGCCATCAAATGGTACCTAGCAGTGATTTGCAATGGAAAAGGAGACTTAGCTAATTTCCACCCACAGCACTTTTGGTATCACTGGGAAAATACCAGGACTAAAGCCAAGACAATGGCTGGTCCAACAATCAAGTAGACATGCTTATGTGATTACTCCTAAAAAGACTGCCAGATCCACTCCTATCATTTCATTTAAAGACAGGGAATATCCATTTGCAAAGATCCTGCAAGTCAGGTAGCAGAACCAGGCAGAGGAAAAACCTTTGTGATCTGTTCTCTCAGAGTGAAAAACAGCTGAAAATGTCTTGTTAGGATTCTCAGAGCTTTCTGGGAATTGAATTTTTAGACATTGGACAGTTTAATGATGTGAAAAGTAGATACTTCTCTATTTCTGATTACCTAAATCCATTCACTTATGCTTTCTTAAATTTGTTGCAATCTATACATATCCATAAATTCAGTATTTGAAGAAATAAGCAAAATGCTAACAAAAATCTGAAAGTAACACAGGCTATAATCCCAGGTTCCCACCCAAAAGCAACCAAGTTTCATTCAAAGTTTACATGCCTCAAACTGCACATACACAGACTCCAAAAAGAAAATAAGAGCTGGGCGTGGTGGCTAGTGTCTGTCATCTTAGCATTTTGGGAGGTGAAGGCAGGAGGATTGCTTGAGCCCAGAAGTTTGAGACCAGCCTGGGAAACATCAAGACCCCATTTCTACAAGAAATAGAAAAATTAGCCAGACGTCGTGGAGTACACCCATAGTCCCAGCTGCTCTGGAAGCTGAGGCAGGAGGATCAGCAGAGCCCAGGAGTTTGAGGTTGCTGTGAGCTGTGATGATGCCACTGCACCCCCATCTCAGGTGACAGAAGGAGAAAAAAAAAGGAAAGAAAATAAGGACTAAAGAATTCTATTACAAGATGAAAACAAGATCACAAAGCAAACAAAGGAAAAATCGTAAGTGAGGGGATGGAGGCTAAAGGGAACGGGAGGGTCAAGAATGGTTACCAAGTTGTCAGCAAAAGCGCAGCATGAATTACAGCTTAGGGAACAAAAGAGTAAGATTGAAGCACCAGAGATATTTCATCATAATCTACATAGACCACTGGGTTTATTTGGTAGTTAAGGAGGTAATGGCTTTCTTTCTAACTCATTTTAAAAGTTCTTTTTTTTTTAATGGTGGCAATAAATGTTTTTTAGTGCTGAGACTATATTCACTAGAGTGGCCACGCGGCCACATTCAACCCTTGCTAAGATGCTTAATGAGGTGACGCTAGTTTAGCTAAAATATTCTGTGCTGTTTCAACAATTTCATAGTTAAGAGAACTAACTCTCGAGGCATGAAAAGGAGGTAGGAGGTATTTTACCCTGTATGTGAGGCACCCCCAGGTTTTTCTTAAGTATGATGCCAACCCTTTCTTCTCCATGAGGTGCTAAGTGGCATGGAACTCTGACTGGGGCATAAAAACAAATTAACAGAAGTAATGTATGAAATAAGCTCTTGCCAGCATCCAATTATAGCATCAAGTTATGCTCAAAAGTTGATTGATGTATTTTAACATCAAATAGAGTAGCGTTTAGGGGCAATGTGTGCTACGGAGTCTCTTGCATCCATCAACCCTAAAATTTAAGACCAACCACTAAGATAAAAAGGAATTTGTTTGCTGTCTCTCTAGTTTGGGAAGACCAGTTGCCTCTCAGCTGCTGCAAAAGCCAATTCAGGCCGTCTCTTACTCTTAACCAATTACCTTATAAAGAAATACTGTTATTAAAAGTTCTTTCTCATCAAATGCCTATATCATCAAGTCAAGCAGTTTGTTTACTTATTTATTTATTTTTGAGACAGAGTCTCACTATGTTGCCCTCAGTAGAGTACCATGGCATCACAGCTCACAGCAACCTCCAACTCTTGAGCTTAAGAGATTCTCTTGCCTCAGCCTCCCGAGTAGCTGGGACTACAGGTGCCTGCCCAACACCCAGCTATTTTTTGGTTGCAGTTGTCATTGTTGTTTAGCAGGCCTGGGCTGGGCTCGAACCTGCCAACAAGCAGTATTTTTAAATTCATTACAATTACATGTGAACATCTTACATTTATTTTTGAGTTGTCACAGTTCTTATGAGCATACAGAAGTTTGAGTTTTTGAAAAACTAAAAATAAAAATGAGATAGTAGGTGAAGAAAACATCTGAAAATTCTATTTTTAAAACTGTTTAGATAGTAATTGATCACAAATATATATATTTACATATGGATATATATGCGTATTGCATGTGTATGTATGTACTTTAGGCTTTTACTTACTGTTATTATAATGCAATAGATTTAAAACAAACAGCATGCACTGAGGTTGAAAAACAAAGCCAGGTCTTAAAAAATCAAATTGTATTCAACATTAAACAAACATAACTAAAATTGAAGAAGTGAAATTATTGCAGGTTGATGAATAAATAACTCAAAATCAAACCCATGGGGGGAAGGTTGTTTTAAAAAAAAATGCCAGAGACTTAAAGGCATAAATCATGATTTATAACCCATCCCAACTTTGACCTCATAGAAAGCAAGAAAGCTCAAAGGTGATGCTTCATTATGTATTTATTGCTTGACCAAACCATTATTCATCCATCTCCATTTTGAAAGATATATATGGAGTATGTACAAATTCAGATAGAACCATGGCAAGGAAATTTTTATGTGCAGCATTTACCAGGATATCCACAGCTAATGGCACAATATGCCTAATTTGTAATTTGCCTGTCTCTTTCCAGATTTATAGCTTCACAGCTTTATAGCAGAAAGATGCAAGCTGCAATGTACCATGGGAAGATGGCTGACAGTTCAAATATAGTCACTGTAATTCTGCAGAGACCTTATTCTTTAACTCTCTAATGAGGATATCACGAAATGACAGCCACTGCCAGCACCATTAACACACACATCTTCACATGTGTGACTAGGAAATTCCATTTGGAAAGATCGCTGTGTTATATTTAAAATGAGGTCAGATATAAAAGATTTGAGGTAGGATCACTTTTTTAATTGGGAAGGCTTCGATCAAATTAGAGAATCTTCATTTCTATACCTTTCTGTGACTAGATGACATCACTAGTTTGCTTCTAACTCCCGAATACAATAATCCATTAACTAGACACTGAAGCCAGTATTGACTCCAAATGTAGTTTTGAAATACCTAAGAGACCTCTAGTTACCTTAACTGGTGTCATAATAGTCCGAAAATCTATTTAAATACATCTGAACATTTTTATGAGATGGCACTCCAATGTGTTTGAGAGACAGAGGAAGGAGAAAGTCACTTGGCAATGCAGGCATGTCTTGGGGGGGGCCAGCAAATTTCGCACTGGCCCCAAAGCTGCCAGGCCTAGTCCCCACCCCCAGCACCAGTATGGCCCAGCACCCCTGAATGACCAGGATATTTCCCCACTCTTCAAAACAGCTACAACCCCTCTGCTGATCATTTCCAGCCATGAACATGCTTATCAGTTTACCTAGATAGGAAAATGTTGGTACAGTATAATGTTCCTAAATGTTCATCAGAAGAGATGATAATGAATATTATGTGTTCCAATTACATTAGTAATTTACTAACATAAATTCCCAATTGAACAAAGCTCAACAGGTTTATTATTTGGGCACTTTTCAGAGCCACCATATGGCCTGAGTCCCTGGAGGGGATAGTCCTATGTAGCTTTTCCCGGGTGGATGCTACCACAGGAGGGTTTTTGTTTATCTTTTTTTTTTTTTTTTTTTTTTTTTTTTGCAGAATGTCTTTAGTATTCTCAGGAAAACACCTTGGGGGGTGAGAGAATAAAGAAAATTGCCTCTCTCAGAACCTGAATCAGCCCAGGTGTAAACCTGAATCAGCCCCGTGGTTACCATCCAGACTTTGAGGCCCAGCCCACCTGCATCAAAACCCAACTCTGCAACTTTTCCAACGGTGTGGCCTTTGGCATTTATTTTAACTCCTTAGGCCACAGATAAGTCAGGTCTTCTATAAACTGACTTAAATGAGATGAGGCTCTTACCCAAGTGTCATTAAACAGTAGTTATTCTCAGACCCTCCCCAGAGAGACTGTAATAGTAACCAGCAAAGAACTGTCCTTCACTGAGAATGTGGTGACTATTTGCCCCACTACAGCCACCCTTACATATCCCTTCTCAACAGTGGCCTGACTCCCTCTGGAAAGTCACCTCTTCCCTTCCTATGTAATGCTGGTGGGGTGGTCAGTACAGAGGCTCACGCCCATTATGGAAACTAAACCATAAAGCTCCTTCTTCAGAACACATCCACAGTTACTGGTACAGACAAGAGGGGGCCCTGTAACTCAGCTTTGCCACTAGGATTCTTTTTGCCAGGTCTCTGAGCATCCAGGGTGCCCAGGATGGAAGATCAGGTTAGATGGAAGTCAGCCACCGCAGGGAGAGTGGACGCATCCCTACACCCAGGGAGCTGCCAGGCACCCTGCCTACTTCCAATCCTGAGGCTCCAGCATCCAGGTATTGACTAAGCCCCCCAAATCTAGCCAATCAATTAACTCTGTTAGCATGAACAACATTCTTTTCTAATGATGCACAGATTGGCAGAGATAAAAGTCTGGAACCACTTGGGTCTGGCTCTTGACCCAATCCAAGGAGGAGATGAGGACAGGAGCCTCTGCCTCGAGTATGGTTATCACTGGCTGCTTCCTTCATGATCCTGCCAGAAACCCAGCAATATCCCTCCATTGGAGACAGAGAAAAGAGCTCAGAGGCCAGCAGGAGACAGGCGGGCAGTCCAGAGCCCAGCAGCAGCAGGAAGCAATTACAGCCCTGAGGTTAAAGACATGGGGGTGGGGGAGCATATCTCAGCTTGGGTCTGGGGTCAGCAGCCACCTACACAGGTAGGACCACTGATGCCTGAAGCCATGGAGGAGACAGAGCTGGTGCCAGAGAGAGAGACCTTGCCCAAGGCAGAAGGGAGGGCTGGGATGGTGGTGGAGGGGGATTCCCTGGTTTATTCCACCTCTGTCTTCCAGCCTCCCACCCACGCAGCCTACCGGCCCCACCCAGACTTTTGATACAGGAAACTAAGAAATGCAGCCTGCCAGGGTCGTTCCTCCTCCCCCCTTGAGCAGAGGAGCAGAATGACAAAGAATGGATCTGAAGAAGGCTCAGGACCCACAAACAAACCCTCACAGCTAAGTGTGAGCTGCCTAACAGGCTTTGGTTTGCATTATTCAGGGTTCCTTCAGAACCTCCCAGCCTAATCACGTTTCATCTTTCATGTGAGACAAAGCACATTCCATCACCTCCCTCTTACTCCCCAAGTACCTTTGTTTCTCCCTAAAAAGCCTGAAAAACCATTTTCTTTGCCTTTCCTTCAGACGTTTTGTGGGCAATGTTCCTAATTGTAGAACGCATTTTGTCTTACATGGAAAATCAAATGGACTATACACTTGCTATATTTATTATATGTTTGTAAGGTTAAAAAACAAATGCCAAAAAACAGAGCACTTGCAAGATACGGGTGTCTGTGAGTCCTCTTGCTCTCATCACGAGGACTGTGTTTTAGAGAAGCTTTATGTGTGTGTAATTAGGATCCCCTCAACCAAATTTAATACTAATATTTCCTCCAGGGGAATTTCTGATGAGATTGTCCAGCAAAGGGACCATCTCCTAATGGAATTAGCTGTTCGAGATTGTCTCCTGATACATGATGCTGCTAGGCAGCCATTTTAGAAGAAAAGAAGAAAATGCAACTGGCGGAGGGAGGATAAGCTCAATTGGTTAAAAAAAAAAAAAAAACCTTGCTGGCATTGCCCCGCCCCACCCGCCACCAAGAGCTAGCTTGGCATATCAAGGGGAGGGTTACCAAGAGCATCCTGATGAAGAAGCCGAACTAGAAGAGAGATCCAATCTTGATGCAGACCGTTGACCCTGACTCTGTGCCAGGGTTATGGGGCATCCCTGGGGGCTGGGAGTGAGCATGGCAATGATGGAGACATATTCACCCCCTCTGGTGGGCAGTGCAGAGCTCCTATTTTCATAGAGCCAGGAGGCAGTGGGCTCATAGACTCAGGCTGGGGCTAAGTCCTCTTTAGGCACCATTTCCAAGGAATCTTAATCCTGTCCCAGACTCTGTCCTCAAAGACCCCTCAAAATTTGACAAAAGTTGGAGCTTGGGGTGGTGGGAGGAGAAGAGAATCATGAAATGAACTAGAAATATCTCAAACATCTGAAGCCACAGAAATCCTTTAAGTAGAGATTCCAAAGGAACAGGAAGAGGGCTGTAATCCTCCCAAGTGCAGAAAATAAAACACAAGAATAAAACTATAGTACCTAGTAGTTGGTCTCCTTTTTAACATCACTATGCATCCTAATACTTAAAGAATGTCAAGGAAAAATTCTTTTCCTTATAAAAATAAAAACCACAAATTTCATAGATCTAAGCTCTAAACAATTGCTACAGGTTACTCTGTTCAGTTTCAATAATATATATAAGCTTCAAAATAGCATGGTTTTCCTATTTATACTTTAATAAACATTATATGCTACATGAAAATAAATTCTGAGAATTTATTATAGTCATCCTGAGCACAGAGGGATTCAACTGCACATGTTGGTTTTAAGAGTAATTTCCTAATGGTTTGAGTTTGCTTTGGTCACAGTTACTATTTCAAACCCCTGGGAGACATTTCTGTGTTTAAACAGGAGCTATAATATAAGTAAAGACAAAGCAGTGGGTGTAAAGACCAAAAACAGAATTTTAGTTAATTCCATTGTATCATTCAGTGTGACCACTTGGAGTGTTTGTGTTTCATTTTTTTGTGTTTGTTTGGTTTTTTTTTTTTTTTCAACTGAAAAAACATTTGAAAACCACTAAAATCCACTCTGAATAAACAAAGACTTGGGCACTGTTATGATTTCTGGAATTCACGGCTTTTATGGATCACTGTCAAATTTAGCCTTCTGGTTAAGACTTCCCTCAACTATTTGTGTATCTGTTGCCGTGTGTGAAATAAATGTTCTAAAATTAAAATAAATAGAAAGTGTTCTTTGACCAACCACGAGCAAAGCTAGACAGACAAAGGCCTGCAAGATTTCAAGATTGCTCGTAAGCACCAAAGGACGCAAAAAAATCTTCATCTTTCTCTGCTGCACTCCTTTTAATAAAAGGATTTGTTCTGTAAAATTTGGAGTCAGTCAAGAGATCACACTCAAGGATCCACATGGCCATATGTGGCCCCAAAGCCATAGGTTCCCCAGCCTAGGGATATGCCTTCTAGTGAACCTACAGTGTGTGAAGATCGACTCCATTGAAGTAATAGACAAATCTGCAAAAACTTTCAAAATAAAAACTGTATATATTACCGCAAAAGAATATTAATATGAGGATTCTCCCCTTTTTTCAAAAAATGTATTAATATAATAAGTTGTAATTCCTTACACTTTTTCATTTTATTTTATTTTATATATATATATTGAGGCAGAGTCTCACTCTATCACCCTGGGGTAAAGTGCTGTGGCATCTTCATAGCTCCCAGCAACCTTAAACTCTTGCCTCAGCTTCCAAAATACAGGTGCCCCCCACAACACCTGGCTAATTTTTTAGTAGAGATAGGGTCTTACTCTTGCTCAGGGTGGTCTCAAACTCCTGAGCTCAAGCAATCCATCCACCTTGGCCTCCCAAAGTGCTGGGATTACAGGCCTGAGCCATTGTGCCTAGCCCTACTCTTTTCCATTTTAATATAGTATTTATATTTTTGTATTTGTATTTTTAATAGCATGATTATACATATGTCAATAAAAGAAAACTTAGACTATTTGCATGTCTTTTCTGTTACTATTGTTTATTTTCATAATTGTTGCTGAAAATAATTTTATGGTATAGAGAAAGAAGGTGTCAACTGTAGTAGCCGGCTACTACCGGTCTTCATTGAAAAGGAAAATCATTTATTTTCCTGCATCATCAGCCTCCAAACAACCTAAACACGAGCTGGAGTTCTTGATTTTATTTTTCCTCGAGACCTTCTCTCCTAAGTTTAACTAAATGCAAATTTAGGCCTGACAGGTTTTGAGGGCTGCCTAATGGAGCTTATGCTGGGGACCACTGGGATCCACCTCCCCCCTTCCAGGGGTGGATTTGCCAGCTCCAAGCTAAATCTCCTCCTTCCCTTTGCCTAAAGACTTATCCTGTGAGAAATAGAGAAGATCCCATTTCACCAGCCCTCATTCCACCAGCAGTCTCACCCCAGGCAAGCGGAGTATTTCTATAACCTAAGCTGTCTCGTCATTTCCTGACTAACTCAGTCAGACAACAGTTCCTACTAAGATTTCCTGAGGTTGTAACAAGGAGCCCTTCACTGCACAAGGGCTTTGTTTAAGATGCCAAACTAGAGCTGAGGCATCACCAGTAAAGATTCTGGAGTGAACCTAAAGTCTGGAATGTCCTGATGGTTAGAGACTTGGTGGGAAAGGACCTTGAGAATAACACCTTTAGAACTTGGGCCCTGTGAGATTCCACGGCATTCTTTTCATTGCAGTGGCAGAATAAACCTATTCTGTTAGAAGAGGTCACTCGTCCCAGAGATGTCTTAACACCATTCTACAAAGCTCCTTTAATTATTGGGAGGACATTTTGTTCATTCACCAACTTCAGTATCCAAGAAACCAGGGTCAGAATCCCAGCTCAGCCACAGTAGAACAGATTCCTTGAACTGTGTGTCTCACCTATCATAATGTCACCACTGACATCAAAAGGATGCCAGGGTTGTGTGAGCAAATATTCTGAGCTCTCGCCCTAGAACCCAGCACTCTGTAAGTGCTCAATGACTGACACACACATGCTACTGCTATTATTTGAACAAAAAAATGCCACCAAAAGAAGATAAATGGACCACATAGGATAAAGATAACTCATGTGACAAAAGATGTCAAATAAATGTCATTTAACTCAAAGAAAACATGTGGCGGCTATTGGCATGGCAAATATCAAATTACAGCAGTCACAACATCACTCTAGAGTCATGTGGGTATTGACTGATAAAACCCCCATGGGAGGGTGTGTGCTTTCATCCAGACGAGGCCAGCTGAAGAGAGAAGTGAGGGGTGGAAGGAGGAGGAGGAGGAAGAGATCTCGTAAAACTTCCAAGACGATGCAGGGAAAGCAGGTTGAACAGAGCCAACAACAGAATTTTAAGGCCTCTGAGGCATCTCTAAGAAAGTGCTCTCTCCTGTTACAAGGTGATGGGAAAGAAAAGACTAGATGTGGCCACGTAGATCAGGTGTTGTCAATAATTTTCCAAGAGACAGTACTGTAAAATTTCAATTCTTTTGGCTTGGGCCGTAGCTCAGTGAGTAGGGCACCGGCCACATACACCAAGGCTGACGCGTTCAAGCCCCTCCCGGGACTGCTAAACAACAATGACAACTGCAACCAAAAAATAGCCAGGCATTGTGGCGGGTACCTGTGGTACCAGCTACTCAGAAGGCTGAGGCAAGAGAATCACTAAGCCCAAGAGTTTGAAGTTGCTGTGAGCTCTGATGCCCTAGCACTCTACCAAGGGTGACTGCTTGAGATTCTGTCAAAAAAATTTTTTTTACTCTTTTAACAAAATCTAAATTTGAAAAGTTAAGAGTCAACCACTATACCCCACAAATGCATAAATGTATTCATGATCTAGGTATATATATCTTAATAAAAAGAAAAAAAAAAAAAAAAGAGTCAACCCCTAGTAAAAAGTAGGGGATAAAGGGGGGGTGGTTACTGGGTACAAAAATACAATCTGTTAGATAGTGTTAGGCCTAGACTACGGTGGAAAAATACCAGTTAACTCCTGGCAAATTTCTGGGCCACGAGCCCTCAACAAAATGGATTAAGTCTGGTTCACTCCCAAGAAAGATGGGAAAGTACTCACTGACTTCTTGCTCAATCAACTCCCCTGAGAAATAGACTGGGAAGTACCAACTGTCCCCAGACTAACCTTTGAGAAATACCAGGTGGGAAAAGTACTGAAACATGATGTATGGCTACTAACCGCAAAATTCTACTTCTGTACATTGCTTGCTAACCTACCCAGATACACCTGGGCAGCCTGCATGGCAACCAGGATGCAGACCAAGCCTTAAAAACCCGACCCCCTTAGAAGTAGATCCATCGAGCTACTTCCGCGTAACAACGACTCAGCAAGGCCCAGCCTGAAACTGCCTCTACCTAGATACAGCCAATGTGGTACCATGCCACTGGCCCGACCCTGTCACACACCTCTTCCCCTGCCTTCTTTCCCCGCCCCTTCTCCACAATAAAAAAATTAATTAATTAATTAATTTTAAAAAAAGAAAAAAAACCTGACCCCTTAAGCAGTTGGGGCTGCTCTCGGAACCCTGTGTTGGGTATGAGGCAGTCGCTGGCTGGCTTTTAAATAAAGGACTCTTCTGTTAATTTGGCTAGTGCAATGGCGGTGATCTTTGGGAATTCCTGAGCACAAAAATAGAATGAACAATATTTGATAACTCAACAAAGTCACTATAATCATTGATAAGTTAGGGCTTACTTTTAAAAAAATAAAAGAGTAGAACCGGAATGCTCCTAACACAAAGATATGTTAAATGGCTGAGATGGTGGGCTTGGCCTGTGGCTCAAGCAGCTAAGGCAACAGCCACATACACATGAGCTGGAGGGTTTGAATCCAGCCCAGGCCCGCCAAACAGGTTGATGCCTGCAACCAAAAAATAGCTGGACATTGTGGCAGGTGACTATAGTCCCAGCTACTTGGGAGGCAGAGGCATGAGAATAGCTTGAGCCCAGGAGTTGTAGGCTGCTGTGAGCTATGATGCAACAGCACTCTACCCAGGGTGACAACTTGAGGCTCTGTCTCAAAAAAAAAAAAAAAAAAAAAAAACGTCTGAGTTGATGGCTACCCAAATACCCTGGTTTGATTAATTCTCATTTTATACATGTACCAAAACATCACATGTACCCTATTAAGCTATACTTATAATTATTAAATTTTTCCTTAATTTTTAAAAAAATGAATCTAGTACACCAAAATATTTACTGAATTATCTCAAGAAAGTAGAATCCAGAGATTTTTATTTTCTCTTTTGTACTTTTTTAATCCTTTAAGAATTAAAAATGTAGAGGAGATTAAATTAAAGATAGTGGCCAAGTAACACCTTCCCTGTAACTGGGCACGGTGAGTCTGGGGAGACATGACTCCAGGCATCTCTGGCCGGTGGGATCTGCCTATGATCATCCCTTTGAGAATACAGGGAGCCAGCAAGGGACTTCTGGACCCCAAGAGGAGGACAAAAACAGTGAAAAACTGGCAAGTGGCTGCATGTGTTTGATCTGCCTAATCACGCCAGCAACCATAAGTACAAGCAGCAGTGAGACTGCAAACAAGAAAGGCCTTACCTGTGAACTGTTTTGGTGTTCTTGGACTTGGCACTCAGTTGAGCTGCCTTGGGGAGAGCTTGAACAAGAGTGTGGAGAACGTTGGGCATTATCTGGGGCCCCAGAATGAGCCACTGAGCTGGGCTAAGTAAGCCATTGTGAAAGGACTGCTCCAGCAAGCTCCGCCCTCAGGGTCCCAGAGCAAGGATCAGGCGGGACAAACTAACCTAGTGACTGAGCAGCCTAAAGGCAGGGACTGAACTTCCTTGCTGCCTTAATCCATAGGGGCAGAGTAAGATGGTTTTGGCACACTGGAGCCTTGGGCTGTTGCCATGGGTAGAGTGCCATGACGCCACAGCTCATAGCAACCTCAAACTCCTGGGCTTGTCCCCGCCCAGACCTCCATAAGAGCTGTGCAGTGACCCCCGACCAGTGACCCACACCCACCGGGCGACTGCATTCCCAGACCAGGAACTGCGGGAGCCACACAACACGGCAACCTCCCTCCTGTGTCCTCCAAGCCTCCACACTAGCCCATTCATCTGGTCAGGGATCCTAGTAGCTGTGTGCCCTCTGGAGCCCTCCCAGCCTCTGCGCAGAGCCCTTCTCCTGGCCAGAGACTGCTAGAGCCTTGGGTTCTCTGTGCCAAAGTCATTGGGTGCCAGGCACTCCCAGAACCGTGCGCACCACCCCCAGCCCTGTTGCTGGATCCAGGCGTGTCACACACCAGAGCTTCTTCCACAACCAGAACTCCCTAGCTAGAGTGAGCCCAGAGGAACTACACAAGGTCACTCCCTACAAAGATCCAGCAACAATAGAGTAATCCTGCTGGGGTCTAATCTTGGAGAAACACCACCCCAACTCTGAGGACACCCAGAGGAAATGGTGGAAAACAATCATGAGGCGAAAACAACAGAAAAACTCTGGCAATATGAATAATCAGAGTAGATCAACTACCCCTAGGATCAATGGGGCAGAAACAGCACAAGACCCCATGCACAAACAAATAGCTGAGATGTCAGAAATTGAATTCAGGAACTGGATTGCAAATAAGATCAAATTAGAATTCCAAAAGTTATCTCAAGAATTCAATGGATTCAAAGAGCAAATGACCAAAGATTTTGAATCATTGAGACAAGAAGTTGCATCCCTCAAAAATCTGAGAAATACAGTAGAATCCCTCAGTAACAGAATGGAGCAAGCAGAAGAAAGGATTTCTGACAT
>CAUYPK010017330.1:0-13792 GCA_963574355.1 Loris lydekkerianus
CCACCTGCAGCTCTCGCAGACCAGGCCGCAGTGCAGCATGTGGATGGTGGCAGTGCAGAGAGGAAGAGCACTCTGGGCACAGGCCGAGCGAAGAGTCTTGGCTGTGGGTTTGCTGTAGATGGCCTGTATTAGTTTAAGAAAAGTCCCTTCTCATTCTCCCACTGGTCCTCAGAACAGAATCCACATTCCTTAGTGAGCCCTGCCAGGTTCCTCTTGGTCTAGTTGTCACTTTGGACACCAGCCTCATCTCTCTCCCTGCTCCTTCTGGAACTCTCCAGTCTGGCCCTTTCTCCTAAGATGGCCCTGAGAACTCTGATGCTGCTGAATGTTGGCACAAACTCTTTTCCTTCCTGGGATGATCTTTTGATCTTTTCCCTGTTTTCCTGTCTGGGTAACTTCTATTGGTTCTTACCTCTCAGTGTAGACATTACCTCTTCCAGGAAGGCTTTCCTCACCTCCACCACTAATAAGAGATTTGGGGCTCCTCTACTATAATCCGACTGTACCCAGGACCTTTCCTATCTCAACACTCGCTCTTCATCTGGGAATTGCTGGCTCCCTTCCCTGCATATTTGATTTGTAAACTCCTTAAGAGGTTTCCATGTTGCACATACCTGGTACATGCCTGCCCTATAGTAGAAAAGCAAATGATTATTTTTTAAATAATCGTCACATTACTGGAAACCATGAATGAACCCACTAGCATGAGATATTTAAAATCAGGTCCTGTCCAAACAATAATATTCTAAAAGAAAACCTGTGATAGGTTTTAAAAGGTGAGTGGAGAATTGCCCAGAGGACTTGGTGGGAAGGGCAATCCTAAGAGAAGGAACTGCACAGGCAAAGGCATGAGCATATGAAAACATAAAAAACTGGAGACACCATTCATTCCATGTTTTATCAAAATATATGCAAGTTGATCGACACATGAAGACTTGTTCATGTTTATTAACTAGGATGTTTTCACTTGCATAAAACAAAACCCCCAACTCAAACTGGCTCTGGTTGGTGTGACTGGAAGTTCAGAGATGGGGAATCTTCAAGTTTTGTTCATCTGGCAACTCGGTGACCTCTTCAAGAGCCACTTTCTTTCTGTTGGTATGCTGTGATATCTATGCTGGTTATTTTATGCTGAGGCTGGTTTCCCTTCCAGTTGAAGGATGTCCATCTACTACAATTCAGTCTAAAGAACTTTACTTTCGTAGACAACAAGAAAGGGAAATTGGATCATCTTTCCTGTTTTTGTTTTTGTTTTTCTGACAAAACTTTTGAGATTCATTCTGACCGACTTATGGCTAGGAAAGTGGAATTGGCTTAGCAAAGTCAGGTCATCCTCCATGTACATGAACCATGTGAAGGAAAAATGAAGATCGAAACAAAACAGAAGGTAAAGGATGACTTCTGGGTCATCCTTGCACCTGGAAGGATGCACTTACTATTAATTGAAATGGAGAATGCTTTAAGAGGAACTGGTTCGAGAAGGAAAGTCATAAGGTCAGTTTTAGCCATGTCAAATTTGAGAGTTTCATCAGACGTCTGATTGGCCCTGGCAAGCAGTCAGTGGGATCCATGAGCACAGAGCTGAGGGCAGAAGTCTGAGTTAGACATACAAACTTTGGCATCTTCAGCACATAGATGGCATTTTTTTAAATACTCCATTTCTCTGCAAAGAAAGTACCACAGTGCTTACCATATGAGTGCTTAGTAAATGTTCACAATCATAATCAAACCAGGCCATCTTCATGAAACTTTCCTAAGTATTAAAGATAATGACAACTAAAGCATAATAAATATCAATGAATGGAGTTATGTGCAAATTTTCTCACATAAGATGCAAAAAAATTTAAATTCATTTCATTTTAAAAATACCTTTGTTAAAAATTCCTTTCTTAAGGATGTTCATTTTAATCATAATAAAGATATTTGCATGTGGTTTAATTGTTTGAAATGAACGGCTTAATTGAATTATTTACCTATTTATGAACCTAGTAAAATTTTTGAAAAAAATTGTGTTTAAAGCTCTAATTCAAATTTTTTATTCCATTTAGAAATGAGCAATGAGCACTATGTCAGTTTCAAAGGATTCTGATAATAGTCAGAAGACATGAATGTGAAATGTTGCTAGTTATGATGCCAGAAAATTTAGTTAATTAACATGAACAAGTCTTCATGTGTTGATCAATTAATCCAGTAAGTGCTTAGAGAGTGTTGACCATGTGCCATACACTTGTCTAGGTATTGGAGAGCTAAAGTTGAAAATATAGACCTTATCCCTACCCTTATGGAATTTAGTCACATTTAATGTTTCTTAAAGTGAGGTCAATCAAATAAAAGACAGATAATGACTCAGTTAGCTAGTGCTGCATAACAAATCACCCAAAAATCAGTGGCTAGAAAAATAAGCATTTGTTATATTGTTCTGTGGGTCAACTAAACAGTTAAGCTGATCTGGACTAGGTCTGGCTGATCTGGCTGATCTTGCTTGGTCTCATTCTTGTATCCATGCTCAGTGCCAGGTTGGCAGACAGCTGGCTGGCTGGCTGAAGATGGCCTGGTGTGGCTGACTGTCTGCCACACGATTTTTCCTCCATCAGCAGACCAGCCTGTGAATTGAACTTGGACCCCCAGGGGTTCAGAGGAAATGAATGTTAAGCAGGAAGTTCTCCTGAGGCCTAGACTCCAAAGTAGCTAAGTGTCATTTTCACTATATTTTACTGGACAAAGCGAGTCAAGGGCAAGCCCAAATTCAAGAATGGATAAATCAATTCTACCTCTTCAGAAGAGAACCTAAAAAAAAAAAAAAGTTATATTCCAAGTGGAATGTATATAGAGATGAATAGGGGAACTGGGACCATTTTTGTAATCAATCTAGATGATTTGTCAGTTTTAGTACAGAAATGATGAAGATATTTTGTTCACTTGTACTTGACAAATTTGAGTTGTAAAATTTCCTAATATTTCCATAAAAATCCCTTTCCCTTCTTAATAATTGTTGTAATACGTGGTGTAGGTCATCCTTGACATAATGCCTCAGCACTATTTCCTTACCAAACAACAATTCTTGTGGTCAATGTATTTTCCCATCCTGTGTGTGTGGTTGTTCACTCTCACATGTTAAATACACATTTTATATTATTCCTATTCTGAGTTATACTCTCATTTGGGGCTGTAAAAAAAAAGGGAACAATAGATTAAAGTGGTTCGTTGAAGCAAAATAGCAGCAATAACACAACTACAATAATTTAAAATAAGCTCATAACCTAAATACTGGACAGGACTCAAATGAGAATCCCCCATATGCATCTTTACATCTTGAAACAAGTAAAAAAGGTGATGGTGCCGAATGGGTGCACAGTGACAATCAGCAAAACTTGGTTTACGCCAGGTCTACATTAATTTGTCCAGACCAGTGTCCTATAAACTACTGCTAGTCTGCACTGGTTTTCTTCATGAATATTTGTCCAAATTCAAGTTGATAATGTTCCCGTGTTGTTAATATTATCAAATAATATGAAATAAATAACAATAAATAAATAAATGGTCTTTTATTTATTGTTATTTGGTGTTAAAGGCAACAAATAATGCTTTCTAGGAAGAAATAAGTTATGTGACTAAAAATAGAAATCAATCCAAGACTACATAGTTATTTTCCACTACATTTCTTGTAGTGAAAGCATTTTCAAATCATGCAATCACAAGGGAGCCCCTAAAACCAGCCAAAATGATAACGATACTATTATAATGGGAGGGTAAACAAAGAATATGCAATTAGCCAAATTCCTTTATCAGATGACGTCTTTGGATTTTGCATAATATCACTGGCATACTATATAAAATTACTGTCCTGAACATGGTAGAGAGATGCGTTCCATTACAGTCAGTCGGCTCCTCTCCTGTATAGAGTAGGAATTGGCTCCTGGCGAGCTTGGCACAAGGAATAGTGCTTTTCACATTTTTTGTCTACTCGATCCCTGAATTTTCACATGTAACAATTACTTTGTGAGCCATAACACCGACTGAAGAAGATGCACTGGGATGAACAGGGACAGAACATCAGCTGTGCTCACATCAGGGAAGGATGTGGATATTAAGCTATAAAAGGTGGCAAAGAATTCTAAAATCTCAAAGACCAGCTGGTGGCCAACTAAATGCTTCATATTCCTGACTGAGTGTTGAAAGACAGTGACAATTGTAACTGTAATAAAAATCTCTCCTGCCCAGGTTCCAACTGGCCACATCACTGCTATTCACTCATGCTCTCCGTCCTTCTAAGCAGCTCTCATTCTTACCTCTGATCATCTCACTTTCTAGAAACAGTTTCTTCTCTGGGTCTCCATGACACCACTTTCTCTTGGCCCTCCTCCATCCTCACTGGATGCTCCCTCTCAAGTCTTCCTCATTTCCCTGAGCTTGTGACGTTATAATGCCTTGGGGCTTAGTACTTGAATACCTCTCTAAGTGATCTCATCTACACTAATGGCTGTGTGTAAAGCAGATGGACCCCAGTTTGTATTTCTTAGCTGGACATCTCCTCTGAACTCCAGAATTACCATCTCTTCTTCATCTCCACTTAGAATTTAAGAAGACAATCATTTTCAATGTGCCCAAAACTGGACTCAATCTCCACCCCAAATCTGTTCCACTGAAATGCAGCCTTCCCGTCTTATTAATAGTTAAGGCAACTCAAGCTGCCCAATTGCTCAAGCCAAAATTTTGGCATCACCTTAACTCATCTCCTTTTCTCATACTCCCATCAGTCCTATCATACTTCTATCAGTCCTATCTCAAAATACATCTGGAATCTGGCCATGTCTCACGTTCCTCTTGCTAGCATGAAAGAGTTTGGGGCCTTGGTTATTCTCAGGGCAGAGGATATAGCAGAGAGGCATGCAATAACTTAGGAGTTGTACAGAAACTATCCGCATGACTAAATGAAAGAATGCATGAGTGAATGAATAAATTACCAGGATGAAAATGTCAAGAGCAAGTTAGTAGACACAATCATCCTATTGTCAGCCACCCTTAATAAGATTCAACTTAGCAGTTTCTGAGAGCTTAGTATGGGCCTGGCATGTAAAGTTTTTTCAGCGTTACTGAAGTATACTTCACATACAGGAAGATGCACCCAATTTAAGTGTACAATTTGATGGTGATAGGTCTCAAGTGAGGGAAAGTCTAAGGGAACAAACTTAATCAAGTGTGAAGGAGAATCCCTAATGAGGGGACAAAAAGCCAAGAAACAAAGGACAGGGTGGGAATTCCCCATTGTCTCACAGCCATGGAACTCTTTATACTTTCTTATCCTTTCTGCCTTCTGTCTTTATTTTAACATTTCCCTTGCCAAACTTTCTCAAACTTTTTATGTACCTAAATCATTTTACTTTCTTCTCTACCTATTGACTTTGCCAGGGGACTGAATTTTTTTAGACCACTTTTGACCCATGAACGTGGCAATTTCATATCATTCAACCTATACCTGTGACACTGTCAGAATAAATGGTTCTGGTCTCTTAAAATTATGGTATCACCTTGCAGTCTTTTAAAAATTTATTGTAAATAACTTAACATAAAAAACATCCCAGTCTTTTCTATCAAACATTTCTCTTTCAGATTATCTTCCTCAGATTGTGTTTTCCAAGTTGAATTGTATTTTTCTGTCTGATTCATAATTTTATCTGATGGTGGGGTCACTGATTCCAGCTTTATACTCTTGGCAGGACCCCCAGTTCATTGTGTTAGCTTGTTTATTCTTTCCTCCATTTTGTCATTGAGAAATAAATTAGTTCTATGGTCTATCAAACTAAAATATCAACTGCTTTCCAGGAAGAAATAAAATATCTTGAAGGATGGCTACTTTTCCACTGTTTTTTTTTTTTTTTTTTTTGGGGGGGGGTAAAGTAAGGTTATATAAAAACTGCATGAACTGGTAGGATGTCAGTATTTGTTTTCAAGACTGCTGTGAAGTCTGTGAAAAAAAAATTAGCTTCATGCAGACAGACCTGCACAGAGAGTTGTAAACTAAATAAGGGGCAGGATGACTAGGACCTTTGCTACAAGGAAATTATGGTGGTTCTGAGCATCACCTAGTCACATATCTACCACTTTCTTATCTTCCCACAAGGATTGTGAGAAACTTTACCTACTCGATCAACTTTGGTTTACCTGTGATTAAAATTAGAAATGTATCTTTGTGAGAGCACATGTAGTGCGAATAAGATGGAGTCAGTCAGGCTCGGTCTGAGGCAACACAGCTGGTCTGGCTGGTGTAGGTCCTAAGTGACCTTCACCACACATCTTCCATACTTGTTTTGTAAATTTGGCTTTTAAGTTTAGGGTAAATTGATTTAGAAGATTAACTTTTGAATTTGAATGCTGTTATATGGATTATGGGTTATGTCAATTATTATTTATTAGGGGTCATGGGTTATGGCAATTACTATTGCTTAAGGTAAGTGTTAATTACTTTTGTTTAAGATAAGGGGTAGGGGCAGTGCCTGTGGCTCAGTGGGTAGGGTGCCAGCCCCATATACCAATGGTGGCCGGTTCAAACCCAGCCTCAGCCAAACTGCAACAACAACAACAATAACAACAACAACAACAAAATAGCCACGCGTTGCAGTGGGTGTCTGTAGTCATAGCTACTCAGGAGGCTGAGGCAAGAGAATCACCTAAACCCAGGAATTGGAGGTTGCTGTGAGCTGTGACGGCACAGCACTCTACTGAGGGCAATAAAGTGAGACTCTTGTCTTAAAAAAAAAAAAAAAAAAAAAAGATAAGGGTTAGTATGGTTCTTGCTTGTAACTTTTATGTATAAAACTGTGATTTTGGAAATGGAAGAGCAGAACAGTCTTAGAAAGGCTCTCTCACTGTTCTCCAGAATTGTTGAACTTTCTGCTTATAAAAACTGGTGGACCTAACCCCATCTCTGCATTTTGGTTGACAGTAACAGGCAGCCGGATCCTCTTTGTTCAGCAACACGTGGAATTTCCTCTCTTTTCATGCCACTTTTCCATGGTACTGCTCAAAAAGATAAGGTTTGCCTATAAAAGGACCTTTCAGTGCCATCTGGTTGTGTGCGGAACCTGACGGAACTGCCACGGTGAGTCAGGAACACCGTTCCAGGCCCCGTTTATCAGAATCTACCCATTTCCCCCAGATCCGTAACTGCACTTGAATTATGCCAATCTTTTAGAAATCGTTTAAGCCACACTCAATCACGTTTCCAACTCTGTGTAGATGCTGCCACTCTGGACACTTTCGCTGCTGCTGCTAGGAGCAGTAGCAGGTAAGAAAAGATATTTATGTGGAGCTGGGAGAGACTCGCTGCTTGGTGCTTTCGAGAAGGGCTGTGATGGCTGAATTCAGCAACTCTGAGGACCAGGAATGAAGCAAGGGAAGGGCGTGACAAGGAGCACAGGGCGTGGAGTAGGGTTGCAGATGGAATCTGAGATGCCCGGTTAAATATGAACTTCAGATAAATGACAAATATTTTCCACAAACAATGAATGTGTGAAATACTTATACTAAAGCATATTGATAATTTACATGAAATTCAAATTGAACTTCTATTGTTATTTGGCAAACCTAGTCTCCTTACCCAGGAGTCTAGCTAGGGGTTGGAACCCTGGCTCCACTACCTACAGCTGCATTACCTGAGCAATGCCCTTGAGTCCTCGTTGCGTTATCCCCTCTGTGAAATGGGGATAGCGATAGCCCCTCCTCAGAAGTTATTGTGAGAAGTAGATAAGACACTAAGTTATCTTTCCCAACACCTGGCACAATAAGATACTCAGAAATGCAGCGCCCACAGAAACTGCTACTCTGATCTAACCATTTAAGTTTATTCTCCAGAAGTAGGAGAGAGGACCCTTAGTTTGAGTTTTTCCTTCATGGGGTACATCCAAGATGTATCAAACTATGGGATTTTAAAAAATTCTTTATTAAATCATAACTGTGTACATTAACTCATTTCTGAGGTACAGTGTGCTGATTTGATATACAATGGGGAATGCTTATGTCTTACTGATTAACAGAACCATCTCCTCGCTTACTTATTTGTTGTGGTAAGACATTCATACTCTATTCTTAATAGTTTAGAAATGTATCGTTACATTATGCACATTAGGTTAGGTCCCCCCAAATAGCCTCCCTCCTCGGGGTCTCCTCTCCTTCACTCCCCTGTCCTTCCTCTTCCCTCCTTCTTTCTGGATTATAGTTATGTTTTTACCATTCCTATGAATGTGTAGGTGATTATATACGAATTTCATAATAGTATTGAATACATTGGATACTTTTTTCCCATTCTTGATATACTTTGCTAAGAAGAACATGTTCCAGCTCCATCTAGGTAAACATAAAAGATGTGACGTCTCCATCTTTTTATGACTGCATAATATTCCATGATGTATATATACCACAATTTGTTAATCCCTTCATGGGTTGATAGGCACTTGGGCTTCTTCCATGACTTAGAAATTATGAATTGGGTTCCAATAAACATTCTGGTGTAGATGTCTTTGTTGCAAAATGATTTTTGTTCATCTGGGTAAACAACTAATAGAGGGATTGCAGGATCAAACAGTAGGCCCACTTTTAGTTCCTTGAGTATTCTCCAAACTTCTTTCCAAAAAAGCCATATTAGTTTGCATTCCCATCAGCAGTGTAAAAGTGTTCCCTTCTCTCCACATCCCTGCCAACATCTGTAGTTTTGGGATTTTGTTTTTTTTTTTTATTTTTTTTTTATTTTTTATTTTTTTTTTAATTTTAATTTTTTTTTTATTATAGATAAAAATATGCACCATAGATGTGGCCCAACCACGAAGGGACTCGAGCCCCCAATCTTCTGATCCGGAATCAGAAGCCTTATCCATTAGGCCACGCGGCCATGCTGGGATTTTGTTATGTGGGCTACTCTTACTGGAGTTACATGATATCTCAAAGTGGTTTTGATTTGCATTTCTCTGATGATTAAGGATGATGAGCATTTTTTCATGTTTTTATAGGCCATGTGCCTATCTTCTTCAGAGAAGTTTCTGTTCAAATCTCTTGCCCATGTAGAAGTGGGGTTATTTGTTCTTTTCTTATCGATTAGTTTGAGCTCTCTGTGGATTCTAGTTATCAGACTTTTGTCAGAAGCATAACCTGCAAATATCTTTTCCCATTCTGAAAGCCACCTATTTACTGTGCTCTTGGCTGTGCAGAAACTTTTTAGTTTAATCAGATCCCAGTAATATATTTTTGATGTTGCTTCAATTGCCGGAGTGGGGGGGTGGGGGTTCTCCTCACAAAAAATTCTCCCAGGCCAATTTTATTTGTGAGCAGCTTCTTCATCACAGGAACCCAGAATATTCTTAAAAATATGTGAGATATCTAAATGGTCAGCCAGCGCAGAGATGTAAGGTTTCAGTACTTTTAGAGAATTTAAGCTCTGGACCAAAATCCCAAAGCCAGATGGGGGGGTATAAGAAGTTGAGAGCCTCACTCCCCCACTGCTGCTCACCAAGGCCTGGGCAAACAAATCTACCTGAATATAGGACACCAATGGCCAAAGAGAGTCATTTGGGTTAAAATGGGTAAAACGAGTCCCGAAATGGGTGTAAGCAGAGACACAAAGGAAGTGAGGTGGTGCTTAAATTTAAGATGAATTACAGTTTGTGTCTTTAATAGAAGCATTGAAGCTGTTTTGTGAGTGTGAGGTTGGGAGAATGTTTGGGAAAGGGGGAAATCCGCAAAATGTAAATTGACTCATATATTGACAAGGAGACAATTAAAAACGGCATTGTCATAAAAGCTAACATCCTTGAAACACTTCTTGAGGATTGCAGGAAGAGACATCTGCTACTCAGGACTCGACTGCTTCAGCAATGATGGCCCATGGGCAGGAAAGAAGATGTCTACACCCGCTTCTTTCTGTGCACCAGTGAGATATCTCACTGGTGAGAACCCAAGTAACTTCCAGGTAAGAATGCTCATGCTCCTGGTTTCCAAGACTAAGCTCCATCTGGTTTATGTAATAAGGATACTGAATATTCAAGTCTTAAAAGAAAGCACATCAGATGATGGAATTTGCATCTTTGTATACTTTTAGGGTAGTAATCTAATCTTTACTATTTTTATCTAAGTTATTTATAAAAGATTCATTAATTTTATTCTTGTCCTATCACCATGAGACCACTTACTAAATATTCTAAATATAGGGATATTGTGTGTGTGTATATATAAAATATCCCAATATTTCACATATATACATTCATATCTATATTAGATAGGTAATAGATTATAGATTATAGATATATATAGTATCTCTCTCTATATATATATATATTATATATAATATATTATATATATAATATATATATATAATATACACACACACACACACATATACAAAGCCTTTCACTGTGTGAAGACAAGATCCTTATCAAGATTATAGCAGATTATGTATTTTCCCAAGGAAGGTAAACAACTGCAAACATGTGCTGACTGGAAAATAACATGATGATGATTGTGAATGTACAGGATCCTGAATTCCCACAAGCTTCATCTACTGTCTCCCTCATGTACAAATGGTTCTATTGGACACTATAAGAAACTTAACATGAAACACTTTTCTATCTAAAACAGGAAATTGTTGCAGATCTCTCAAGTATCCATGGCTCCAATTTCAAAACAGATAGAAAAATCTGCTTTATTTATTCATGAACTCATGGACAAGAGAGAAGATAGCTGGCAGGACAATATGTGCTTAGTACACATGACCATCTCTTAAGGTTGATTCTAGAGTAATTTCAGTAAAACACTGGCCTCAACAAAAGCAGACAAATGCTAGTCACCATAGCACTAAAGGGTCCCTGGACCCCTGCTGGGCCTGAGGTTCTAGAGGAGGTCCAAGATGTGGTAGTAAGTGGAGAGGACTTAGGATGGTCAGAGCAGTGAGGATGGCGGGCATTTGGTAGCTCTAGGCAGTGGTTATTTAATAAACAGTACAGAAATGTCTCAAAATTTTAGCAACAGATGCTGCCATACTGTTGCATACCAGCTGGTCATAGGCCTCTGTTCTTTTTCATTACCTTTTAGTTTCTGAATGAAAAGCTGAGTCATCTCATTTTAGCTGAACTAATTCTTTTCTTTTGATTTCTGCTTGCTACTCTTTGATCTCCTCTGGTAACAGTATCTAGGAAAACCATGACAATTTTCATTTCTGGCTTCTGTTGTTTCAACACCAGTGATGCTATTTGCTTTAATTTGTCTTTGGCTAGGTGCCCTGTGCTAATGAAGAATCAAAAGACAAGAAACTCAAATAGCATAAATTTTGCTATTAACTTGATAGTGCTTGAGGAACATTTATTGATTCATTTATTCTTATATTTATTCATATATTCATCAAAGAAAACGGGGCCCAGTGCTTTTACAAAGCTGGGAATAGTGCTTGTTTCTATCAACTGAACTGGAAAAGGTTATAATTTAAGGGATATAAAGTGGAGTATTTACTAAGGTCTTACCTCAAAATGATTTGTCTACTTTGAATTGATCAGAGTCTGAAATAATTAGTTTCCAAATAACTTTATTGCAGAGGAAGGCTCAAGAATATCTATAGGAATACAAAATTATTTAGTAACTAACATGCTAAAAGGTACAATATCTGACTTTAACTCAACAATTTCCAGGTATCCAAAGACATAGGACAATACAACTTATAATGAGAAGAATAATCAATCGATACCAAACCAAAACCGACGCATATATTATAATAGCAAATGTGGTTATACTATACAATGCTAACACCAAACAATGACATTAAAACAGTTGTTAAACCTGTATTTCATCTTTTCAAAACAATCAGTAGAGGCATAACATACATAGAAAAAGACCAAAATTGAATTTCTAGAGATGAAAAATACATTGAATGCAATTAACAACTGATTAGAGATTATAGAAGAGTAGTGAACTTGAATACAGAAACCATCCAAAATGAAACACAGAAAAAAATTTTTTCATTAATTATTTTATTCTAGAATTTTCCACTTAATATTTTTTGCACCAGAATTTACTAAAGGTAACTAAAACTAGTCTCGACACATCATTCACAGGGTACAGCGTTCCTGTCATAATTCCTTTCCTTGAGTTGTAGTCATCCCAGCTAGAGAGAGAGAGACCAGCAGATGGCTGCCTGGAGACACCTGGGGCTTTTTGAAAGGATACAGTGACCAAAGAGACTACCATTTTGACTTTCAGGAGGATTATGCCAAGAACTTGAGTCTGCCCTTTAGCCAGGGTTCCCATGAGCCAAACCAGCTAAAATCGAACAGGTAAAAAAACGAGACAGACAAGGGATCTGCCCATTTTAACTAACCAGACTATTTGTTCTATTTATTTATGTGCAGCTAAAAGTGTTAACAAATACACAGACTCCTCTCTGTTCAGCCAGTAGGTAGCAATTCTATTAGGCATCCCATGACTGGGTTAAATTAAACCAGGAGATAATAAAATATAGTTCTAGAAGTCTGACTCTATTTAATGGAGACCACTCCTACAACTTCCAACAGCAGTTGCACTAGGCGTGTTGCTGAAGTCAGCCACTAGGTGGACTAAAGGCTCCCTTAGGTCATGTAAAGATCTGGTTCAGAATGACAGAGCCAACTTTCCACAGCTACTGATTGTGAAGTTCTAACTATAGCATTATCCTATTAAGTGAAATAGGTAGGCATAAGGAGAGATAACAGTCTCCTTATTATAAAGACTCTTGCTCTGGCAGCTTGGGAAAATCCATCCTTAACAGAAAGTTGTCAACTGTTTGTCTTTGCACTTTGAATGTCTATGGCTACAGCACTAGGCATTTTGGTGAACTTTGTATTTCTCACTCATCACAAGTGGTCCACCTTCAGTTTATGGGGCTTGGAAGAGAGTAATTCTTGTTCTTAGTTGGAACAGGCAGATACTGGAGAAAAGTTAGAAGAATTCAGTAATAAAAACCTGAAAAACGATGAATGGGGCTAGAATCTACTAACAGGCATTATTTTCTTCTGAGATATAATTTGTCTCTCTAGTCACCCCCATTTCTACCAAGGATTACCAAACTAAGACTACGTTATTTGTAAAGTAAGTTTAGTCTTATCAAATGTGGCCTATTTACATAAGTACAACAAGAGTAGTGATTGACCACACAGGCTCTTTTCCTGTTACACAGAAAGCAGATTCTTATTGAACTTAGGTTAATAAGAAGACCTACAAAGAGTTTCCAAACTCTGGAGGGATCAGATAGGGAGGAAAGGTAATGTTTCAATTTTTGTTCACAAAAGTATATTTTACCAAATTCCTGAAAGCTATAGATAGCTTAAAAGAAAAAAAAAAAAAGTACTTAAATCTGAAAAACAAAACCTTAAAAGAAACAGCAAAATTTCAAAATAAAAAGTCACAAAAAATATTATCCTCATCAGTTCATCTAGTTTCACATAATTGATTCTTATTCTGCTTGATCTGAGGATAGCAATTTTAGGAAGCCATTAGCTTCTGCAATAGAGTTCTAGAAATTCTTGCCCAGTCCAATGGTGATCTTAATGTTATCAGAAACCTGTGTTTGTTAAGAGTTCTTTTCATAAATCTCTATAAAAATGAAACACTTTAGGACTGTAGTTGCTTGCAGAAGATTTCAGAAGGGGGGAGACAAGATGGCGGACTGAAGCCAGCTTTTCACAGAGGCTCCCGTCCAGAAGGAGAGTTAAAGGATGGAAATTTAGTAAGTAACCTGGAGGATTCGAGCTATACCAGGAGAGAAGGTTGGAGATCGCACATC
>CAUYPK010017335.1:0-18527 GCA_963574355.1 Loris lydekkerianus
AATTCCTATTAAAGCTCCATTGTCATATTTTAAAGATCTTGAAAAAATAATACTTTGTTTTATATGAAATCAGAAAAAAAACTTGAATAGCCAAAACATTACTCTGCAATAAAAAACATAGCAGGAGGAATCATGCTACCAGACCTGAGACTGTACTATAAATCAATAGTGATCAAAATGGCATGGTATTGGCACAAAAACAGAGAAGTAGATGTCTGGAACAGAATAGAGAACCAAGAGATGAATCCAGCTACTTACCGTTATTTGATCTTTGACAAGCCAATTGAAAACATTCAGTGGGGAAAAGATTCCCTATTTAACAAGTGGTACTGGGTAAACTGGCTGGCAACCTGTAGAAGATTGAAACTGGACCCACACGTTTCACCATTAACTAAGATAGACTCTCACTGGATAAAAGATTTAAACTTAAGATATGAAACTATAAAAATACTTGAAGAAAGTGCCAGGAAAACTCTTGAAGGAACCAACCTGGGTGAATATTTTATGAGGAGGACTCCCCAGGCAATTGAAGCAGTATCAAATATACACTACTGGGACCTGACCAAACTAAAAAGCTTCTGTACAGCCAAGAACATAGTAAGTAAAGCAAATAGACAGCCCTCAGAATGGGAGAAAATATTTGCAGGTTATACCTCTGATAAAGGTCTAATAACCAGAATCCACGGAGAACTCAAACGTATTAGCAAGAAAAGAACAGGTGATGCCATCTGAGGGTGGGCAAGGGACTTAAAGAGAAACTTCTTTAAAGAAGACAGACCCAAAATCTACAAACACATGAAAAAAAGCTCATCATCCTTAATCACCAGAGAAATGCAAATCAAAACTACTTTGAGATATCACCTAACCCCAGCAAAAACAGCCCACATAACAAAATCCCAAAGCCAGAGATGTTGGCGTAGATGTGGAGAAAAGGGCACACTTCTACACTGCTGGTGGGAATGCACACTAATACATTCCTTCTGGAAGGATGTTTGGAGAATACTTAGAGATCTAAAAATAGACCTGCCATTCGATCCTATAATTTCTTTACTAGGTTAATACCCAGAAGACCAAAAATCACAATATAACAAAGACATCTGTACCAGAATGTTTATTGCAGCCCAATTCAGAATTGCTAAGTCATGGAAGAAGCCCAAGTGCCCATCACCGCAGGAATGGACTAGCAAATTGTGGTACATGTATACCATGGAATACTTTGCAGCCTTAAACAAAGATGGAGAATTTACCTCTTTCATGTTCACATGGATGGAGCTGGAACATATTCTTCTTAGCGAAGTATCTCAGGAATGGGAGAAAAAGTATCCAATGTACTCAGCCCTACTATGAAGCTAAATTATAGCTTTCACGTGAAGGCTACAACCCAACTATGGCACAAGACTATGAGGAAAGGGCCAAGTGAGGGAAAGGGAGAGGGGAGGCTAGGGTGGAGGGAGGATAGTGGATGGGCCCACACCTACGGTGCATCTTAGAATGGGTACAGGCAAAACTTACTAAAGGCAGAATACAAATGTCTACATACAGTAACTAAGAAAATGCCATGAAGGCTACATTGAACAGTTTGATGAGAATATTTCAGATTGTATATGAAACCAGAACATTGTACTCCTTGGTTGCACTAATGTACACAGCTATGATTTAACAATAAAAATAAATAAATTAATTTAAAAAATAATAATTTTATTTTTTATTTTTATTTCTCATCTTTATTTTTTCTTCATAACAGTACAAATATCTGAACTCCAATCATTGATTAATGACATGGGCCACCCGTCTTCTACATTATCTTCTACATCTATGAAATATGTTTTTGCTTCCTTGTTTATTATATGGTTTCCCCATTGAACTGTAAGTTCTATACTGGCAAAAATATTTGTTTAATTTTTTTTGTTGTTTTTATAATTTTAATAGATTTTTAAGTGCTCTTTTTTTTTTTTTTTTTAGGGGGGTGAATTATATAGTGTTGAAGTCAGAGCTTTTACGTGCAGTGTACCTTTTAACAAAAATAATGTATATTGTACCAAATCAAAAAGAACAAATTTTATTTTATCTCTGCTTCTTTTTCCCTGCACTGACAATGGATGCCTGACATGTAGCAGACACTTAATCAAAATTTTTTAAAAATACATGTAAGTGCAACAGACCATCTCAGGTTCACAGGTAAATTTGTGGCATCTTTCGTTATACGTCATTATAGGCAGAGCACTAGGCCCCTCTTACAATGTTACCATCAAGAATAACATTTGCAAATAGTCTATTAGTCAGTCTAAGAAGGAAAAATAAATGGGAGAAAGATTTTATAGCTTTTTTCCACTGTTGTGACTATTCCTTAATTTTTTATCTTCTTTAGCAAAAGATGACAAGATCCACAATTATGTTTCTTATGATTTCTGTTAACAAATCAAGGAAACCAAAAGACCCACCACGTTTGAACCAGATCACTTGTGGGGTAACTGACCTGCTTCAAAGGCCACATTCTAAGAGTTCCTTTGACAAACCAGTGGTGGGGGAAATAATCAGATAACGAAGATGCTCCCTGCCTAATGGGGCATCAGACAGGTCAAGGAGCAGGTTGGTACAAATGCCAGAAGAAAAGTGGAGGCCCCTGGGGATATTCAGTGCAGCAACGGCAAGACCCAGAGCTTTGGGAGAATAACCTCCCAGTATTTGGAGAGTAGAGGGCTCTTTTCTGAGAGAGAGAATGAACTTATTTTGTACAAGCTCAGAAAAGGGTAGGTATTTGACAGTGACTAAGAGACACACTTGAGTTTAACTTTTAAACCTTTTTTTAAAAACTGGAATCCTAAAACAATAGGATGGATTGCCTCAAAAGAGAATGGGCTGCCCGTCCTCCAAAAGTGCTGGAGCAGAGGACGGGGATGGCCTAAGGATAATGAAAAAAGGAGCCCAGCATTCCCCTGAAGTTAACCTTGGAGGTGTTGATGATTTCTACCCACCTGGAGCTCTGAGGACATCAAGGGCTTAATGTTCATCAATCATTTCCCCTCAGGCTTTCTACACTTGTACCTTATGCCTTTAAAAAGTTACACAAATAAAAAACAAAGGCTCCAATTGTAAGAAAGCTTTCTAAAGCAAAGAATATTTTAGCATATTTTAATATTAGTTTTATATTTTACTTCATGTAGCATATTTTAAGTCTTAAAACTTAATATTTGAAAAAGTGCTGGCAAAATGTGTTTTTAACGATCTTATTGAGATATAATTCACAAATCACAAAGTCCACTTGTTTTAGTCTGTAGTAAATTTACCAAGTTATATAATCATCACCACAACCTGTTTCAGTGGATTTCCATTATCCCCATATGATCCCTCACGCCCCTTACAGGAAGGACTGCTGCCACCCATTAGTCCCATGAGACGTTGTTTTCTGTGACAGGCCTCCTTTTCTTTAGCCCAACATTTTTGAGGTTCATCCATGGGGTAGCATGGATCAGCATTTCATTCGTTTTTATGGCCCCCCCTTGTATGGATAAATCACATTTTGTTCAACGTTCATCAGTTAACAGACATGTGGGTTCCTTCTGCTCTTTGTTACAAACAATGACAGTATCATTTTAAATATCTTCAATTTTCTACAAAACTCAAGAGCCATGGAAAACATTTACAACAAAATTAGACAAGACTGTCATGGTAATGCCTAGGCTAGAAATTATACAGATCTTAAGGTCCAGTTTTATATTATACTTAACGAAAAAATGTTGGAATACATTTTAAAGTGAAGAAGAAAGTTACAAAACAGTAAGTGCAGCAAAATCTCAAATAGCTATTTCTCACTATGATTTCATTAATTCTAACATGCACATCATTTCCCACAGCAATCTGACGTCTCAATGCGTGTTTTACCACCAGATTGTGATTCACCATCTCTGTCAAGCCACCACCGTCATTGTACATGTGCAAATAGTAAAAGCAGATGCATCATAATTTGCAGAATAAATGTGAGTGGGTTGGAAGAAAATAGGAGACAGACAGATCACTCTACCCCCTCAGAATCAAATGGTTGAGAGTAAGAGTCTGGGAGATGTGTACGCAGCAAGATTAGCAACTTCCCTGGACTGAATTCGAAATCAAGCAAGGTGCACACAATGCAAAGCCTGCCCACAGCTCTGAAGCATTTTATGTAAAATGAGTTATTTTAAAATAAAACCAATGTTTTTGACGTCACAGAGGTTATAGAAGATCGTGGACAAATATGCATCAAAGAACAATTCTGACAAGTGAGATCCCAAATCTGATAAGTCTTAGTAATACCTAACTCACTCATTTCATTCATATTCTTGTTTATGTATGCATAATAGTGATACTTGATAGGAAGTTGTCTAAGTAAAAAAAGAAAAAGGCCCTTTGATTAAGTATAAAACAAAATTTCCATGTGGTGAGAAAAAGTGACATGATCCTGAAAATACAAGCCAGTGGGATAGATCACCACGGTCACGGACACACGTGATATCAGAGTTTAGGCAGGAAGACACAGAAGGAGGCTAGGGAACATATGATGGACCAAAAAGTTAAGGAAATCAAGACTAGCCAACAAGTATTTACTGGAAAGTGGAGTAAACCAATCTGAGAATAAATAGTAGCTGAAAGTGGTTGGGAAAACACAAAAGAATTAAAACCAAAAAATTCAAGTAAGACCATACAAGAAAAAGGGTTGTGATAAGAACAAGTCTTCTGGGCTGGCTGGCAAATGCTGATCCAGATGGTAGTCAGATAACTTCGTTCTAATTCTTTAACCAATACAAAATTAGCTGATTGATTTAATATGAAAAAATTTTTTAAATTATTCCATTTACTTGATAAAAGTAGATCCTAGTGGACCCATTGAGTCAGAGAATTTAGATTAAAGCCATGGAATATTAAGATTATTAAGGCATATACAGATAGAGGGAAAATAAAAGCTTATGATTGATTTTACTTAAAATTATTTTTAAAAATCAACTGTATCTTAGAATGAATTACTTATTAGTCACTACCAAATTTCTTCCAATTTTATAAGAGAAAGTTTCATCCAATAGAAGTCTTGTCTGTTCTAGACTGATCTGGAGGAGGCATTAACAGTGTTCTCTGTGATGACTCAGAGCCTTCCACCAAGAGGGCCTCACAGGCCAGCACAGCAGAGACATTCCCTTATATAAGCAGCTGGCCAAGGATAAGCTGTCTCCAGGCACAACTGGTCAAAGGCAAAGTGTAACTAGTGCAGCTGATGTTTGGATTACGAAAGGCACACCCTCAATGGTAATGCTATTGAGAGTACAGAGAGCATCAGTTTCTGCAAAGTACCCTGTATCTTCCTCCTCCTTGCACTCCTCTTGGGCTCTCAGAACCCTTAGCAACAGTCAAGGGATGCATTTACAGGAAAAAACTGAAGTTCAACAAGAGAGGCCAGATGGGTAAAATGCTGGGCTAAGACTATGACCCACATCTCAGTCTCTAATCCTGTCACCTTCCTGTTGTGTTTCTCCACAACCAACTTGAAGTCATAAAATCATCTTGTATCATTATGTTTTCAAAGCACTGGAGGTTTGGATCAACTGACTGTGTGAGACAGAAATTCTTCATAAGCCCCCTACATGCAACAATTTCATAAACACTTAGTATTCTGGGCCCATTTCTTTCTCTGAAATACCTACTGAGTTGATTGATAATTTATGCAACAGTGATATTCTGCAGCGTTTAATCTAGGGGTACCCATCTCTGCTGTAATGCTGTTTCTAATTTTTCCTACCTCATTTTCCCTAAAGGAGTTAAAACTTGAGTAGACACAAGAGAGTTACAGCAAGTAGAGCCTGGAGTTTAAAAGATAAAGAGTTGCCAGGGTCACCTAATATACTCATATCACTCCTATTCCATATAGGACTTTTCTCTACTAATAGGCGCTTAAATGTAAATCCTAATGTACATTTCATTTTATGTGCAATATGGGTTAGTTACTGTTGCTATGGAAACCTTCACTTTTGCATTTACTGATTTTAATTCTGTGACATTTGCTGACTTTAGTACAATGTAAAGTTTATAAATATAACATACAGGTTTGTGGAGGGTTTTTTTTTTTTTAGGATTCAATTTACATAGCTAATTCCATCACAAATCTCTAGGTATATTAGTGGAAAGGGTAGCAAAGTGATCCCAAACTACCAGAAATCAGCAAACAACAGGCTATTTCCACAAATAACTATGACCATCAATCCTCAAAAATCTCCTTTCACTAACCAAAAGTTCCATTCATTGTATATGCCTTTTAACCATTGATTCAGTGAGAGTTTCCCAATGTAAAATTTGTACACTGCTTATATTTATTCAAAACACTTTCAAATCTGTTACCTCCTTTTATCTTTAACATGAACCTGGTGAGAAAAGACAGGCCAGATACGGTTTGAAGAAAGAGGATGACCTCACTTTGGCGACAGGTTCCAATCGAAGGCAATCCTTTGACATCCAACTCAAGCTTCAAGGGGCTTATTGCAATAAATCATCCTTAGTTCCTTCTCACTCTCAGTCTTGGTTGTCTTTGCATTATTGGAATCTAGTGTAATGCTCATATGTAGAAAAAAAAAATGCAGGCTCTCTACGTGTCCCCAATTTTTTTTTATTCTCTAATTATTGCCATTTAATAGATATAGAAACTGATACCCATTACATAAACCATTTAAAATCATCTAGCAACTCATTGGGAAAGTCAATGTAACAATAAGAGTTTACTGAAATAATATTCATTTATGGCAAACACCCAATACTGTTGAGGGGTATTCTCACATGCATAGGTGAAAATTCATGTCAGTTACACATCCACAGAGAAATCGATTATTTTGAGACTCTTCCCAGGAGAATCCTGGACTCAGTTCCCTGTACACATACATATGTAGATACAAAAGGGAGCAGGTACAAAAAGCATTTTAAATGATGCCAGTAAAGTCAAAGCAGCAAACTCAACCAATACTTGTTGCATCTCCACATTGTATCAGACACTACTTAGCAATCTTGGAAGAGGAAAGTGTCTGCCCTTGTACCTGAAGAAGAGGAAAGGGGATGAAAGAAAACTCTAAGGCCAAACTTAAGGCTTGTAGGGAAAAGGAAGACTGGCCAACAAAATGGTAAATGTGCTTAAGAGAATAACAAGAGCTTTTCAAAGGCAAGAAGCACTTAAAAGAAAACAGGACCACTAATAACCAAGGAGAAACTGAGAAATAATGGGACTCAAAAATGAGGAAGGAAATGAACTCCATCAATCTTTGATTTAAAAAAATAAATATGTTGAACAAGCTAGTGAGTAAAGAAAATGTAAAATTTAAAGCTAGTACTAGTGAGCAATGAAAATGTAAAATGTAAAGCTAATCAAAAGCAGATAAGGGAAAGCGATTGGGGAACAGCTCCTGAGAGGGAGCCATGGAGGAATTTGACAGAATTGGCAAGCATTAAGGGTGTGCTGTTCTAGCAATTTCAAGTGGATTCAGCGAAGCTGGGAGAGTGAACATCACTAAACCATACGCTGATATGGGCTTGAGGACCCAGGTACACACCATGGACAAGACTGGACAGAGATGAAGCCTAAGAAGTGTTCCTCCTTTCCTATTCCAGCAATCCTAGAGATTGGCTGGACACTGGTCCAGCTCAACACCTTTCCTAGCCAATCCATTGCCTATACAATTCACTGTCATATGGAAAACTGTAATATCCTTCTCTAACGTGTCTTTCTGCATCAGCTTATTTATTTATTTATTTATTTTATTTAGAGTCTCACTCTGTCACCTTGGATAGAATGCCATGGCATCATAGCTCACAGCAACCCCAAATTCTTGGGCTCAAGCAAACCTCTTACCTTAGTCTCTCACATAGCTGGGACTGCAAATGCCCACCACTAAGCCCAGCTAGTTTTTCTATGTTTAATAAGAGATGGGGTCTTGCTCTTGCTCAGGCTAGCCTAGAACTCCTGAGCTCAGACCATCCACTGCTTCGGCCTCCCAGTGTGCTAAGATAATAGGCACAAGCCACCACACCCAGCCTGCTTTTTCTACTTTTAAATTTTTCCGAACCATTCTCCACTCAGCAGCCTAAGTGATGTTTTCAAACTGCTATTCCAATAATAGAACTTCACTCAAACCACCACAGGAAGGAGCATACTTCTCATTGCTCTTGAAATTTAAAAAATATTAAAAATACAAAATCATTAATATTCTATACACAATCAAACGTGGTCTGGCTCCAACCCACATCATCAGCCTTACATTGCATCTCGCATCTCCTCCTTCCGGAAAACTGGTCTTCTCTGACCACAAAGGCTTCTCACTGGCTGTTCTTCCTTTAGAATGCCATTGTGCCCCATTTTTCTCATTTGCTCTTTAAATGAGTAAAAACTAAAACCTCAATTCACCAAGAAATCTTCCCTGACCATTACTTCCACCAGTGTAGGTTGAGTTGCTTTATTTTATGCTTTCATTGAAACATGCTTGATTACACCTAGAGCACTGATCACGTTGTTTTATATAACTTGCATTTTATCCATTACTAATATACATTAGTTCTATGATTATTAATTGCTGTTCATCTCATTTACTTGGTTGTAAGTTTCCTGCAAGAAAAGCCCAGGTCTGTTTTCATACCCTATTCCATGCTAAATGCCTGGCCCTGCTCTATAAGGATGCACCAAGTGAGATAATGAATAAGATTCTACTGGTTCTGCTCAAGAACATACATTAATCCCCTACTGTTAGGATGGAAAATTCAAACTCCTCAGCCAAACATTTAAGAACCTCTGGCACCAGCCTCTCTTATACCTGAGTTGGCAGAATTTTGGCACGAGAGCATGTGAGAGCCAATTCGACTAGACTGGACCAGGAGCTGCCCAGATAGCTGGTTAAATGTTATTTCTGGGTGTGCCTGTGATGGTTTTTTCCCTGAGGTTAGCATTTGAATTGGCGGGCAGAGTAAAGCATTTTCCCTCCCTGACATGGGTGAGCATCATTCAAGTTGTGGAAAGCCTGAATGGAACAAAAAGGCAGAAGAAGGTTGAATGAACTCTGCCTGACTGAGCTTGAACATAAATCTTTCCTGCCCTCGGTGCTCCTGGTTCTCAAATGCACAAACTCAGACTGAAATTTACACCAGCAGCTCTCTGGCTCTCAAGCCTTCAAATCACACCATGAGCTTTCCTGGGCCTCCTGCTTACAAAGAGCTGATCACGGGACTTCTTCAGCCTCTTCCTTACCATGAATCTCTCCCTGGAAATCTATCCTATTGATCCTGCTTTCTGGAGAATTCAGACTAAGACACAGGGAATAGAGAAAGAAGAGTGTCTATCCTAGAAACAGAAAGCTAATTTCACAGCTCCATGAAGCATCATTCACATCACACTCAATGGACATGGTGCCCAAGCATGGAAACCAACCTGTGACCCTCACACCCACAGAAACTTTCTTGTGCAGAGACCATCCAACCATGTCCTATCTCTTCCCCAGACCTCTTTGCTTGATGACATCTTAAGTCTTGTTCCCTTCAACCAGGATGCCCTTCTTCTTCCTCAATAAATCCAATAATTCCTTATAGAATCAATCCCAACCTTCTCTTTGACAAATGGCCAAAACACCCTCCTATATGCACTGTATTTTAATAACAGAAGACAATTTAGTACCACCTTTAAAAATCCGTCATGCATTTAATCATTAGTGCACATCAATTAGATTTCAGGTCCTGTGTAGGACTCTGGGTAACCTAATTAAATAAAAATAGCCTGAAATGTAAGTTGGGTAATTTTCACATTACAGAAACCAGCTGTCCAAGGGGAAAGGAAGAGGGGGCTGAAATCCAAAAGACCTTGCCAAGACCTGTGGTGTTAATATCTTTCAGGAAGACCAGGAAGATTTCCTAAGCACAAAAGGGCCCACAACCTCACCCAGAGGGAGCACCATTTTCTCATTCACACAAACATGTCCTATGGGCTGACATGCCTGAAAAAATAGACACTGTGCTTGTCTGTGTGGCACTTAGAGTTGGTTGCCTCACCCACTGTGATAAATTGAGGGGCACACTACTTCTTTCATGTTCTTCCTTCAGTCAAGAAAATTCTAGAATATCTTTTCTGCCTCTGGTCCTATGTTCTGTGCTCCTTCTACAAATGTGAGCCAGGTTTATGGCAAGGCCATGGTGATATGACCCTCACAGTAGAGTACACACATGCTGGTCCCATAGTTGAGCATGGGGGTCACTGAGGAACTGAAGCCAAAGTCATCAGCCAATGAGGAAGGCTTTGATTATGCCTCATGGGATAACTCAGGATCTGCTCAAACCTCCCTGGGCCTCAGTTTCTTCATCTGTAAAGTGGGGCACTGCCTGGAGAGTCAAAAGAGTTGACAAGCAAGTTGAACTCTGACTTGAGCACACCCAGGTTTAAGCCACAATGCCTGTTGCTGTCTGTGAGACCCTGGGCTAATTACTAAGCCTCTCTCAGCCTCAGTTTTATCATTGGAAAAATGGAGAGAAGACCATGACTTACCACAGTGAAATATGGCTTAGTTGAGACCGTGTCCTAGAGCACGTAGCTGTGGGCCTGGCATGTAGAAATCACTCCATAAATGGTCTCTACAATTAGCATCATTTCTGCTCTCGGCTTTTTAAGATTATGCTTGTTTTTCTCACCTACACTTTTGCCTTCAGTATTTATAGATTTTCAACCATCCAAAGATTTGTATGAAATGCTTTCTTCCTAAAGTGGTCTCAACCTTGTCTGGCAGAGCAGGGCATGGCAGTGGGCCCCTATACTCCCTGCTTTTTGGAAGGCTGAGGCAGGAGGATCTAGCAGGCTGGGGTGTTCAAGATCAGTCTGGGTAACATATGTCTAGCAAGCCATAGATGTATCATAATTAGTGACAGGGGATCTAGATTTTGTTTAATTCACTAAATACACTAAGTAACAACTTGGAAGTTTCACATCAATTACCATGATTAGCTCCTTAGTAAAGATCAAAATTTCCACCCTATACTCACATACTTTCTCATAGAAAAAAAAATGTATACACACATATTTGCAATATCTTAGCTTTTCAGTGGGCTTAAAGAAGCTTCCTTTTTTTTCCTTACCCAAATTAGATCACAATAGATTAAGATGGTTACAGCCATCACATGGGCATTTATGCCTCATAACTTAATCTTCCTGTTTTTGGATGTTTATGCAGACTAATTTCTCCAAAGATCATCAAATATGTTTCGTTGTCAAGACCTAAATTGAACATATGAATATCTGGGTCACAATTTAATACATAGCACAAGCAACTCAGAGTGAGTACATGTGTGTGTCCACTGGTGTCTCAATAGCACAGTTGGGGCTGGCAAACCTTCTGTCCCCACTGCTCTCAAAAGCATGCTCTTGCCCCTCATGACACTTGCCAGCCTCGGTCAGCTGGCTGTGTTCCCCTCTGGGCTGTGAGCATCCTGAGGGCAGGGTTTTTATGTGGTCCTCCATCACTGAGCACATAATAAAAAATCTCAATAAGTTATTGAAGAATGAATGAGTCAATGCAATTCCATCCTAGACACCGCAGGGAGCCACCGTGAATGCTACTTCTTAAAGGGTTTTAAAAATCAAAGCTGTAATAAAACTAACAGCGGAGTTCTTTCTTCTCTCCTTTTCCTCCACCTCCATAAAAAAAAGTCACAGGAAATATAGAATTAGGACTGGAAACCATTCCCCATCCATTCGCTCCCACCTCCCCCACTCTCTGATTAGACCAGAGGTATCTGGTATCCCTTCAAGGAGGTCTCCGGAGACTGGCTAATATTACACAGCGTTGAGCTAGTTGGGAACACAATGGAGTGAATTAAGGCTGAGATTTCAGTTTCTAAATGTCTTGACATATTTTCCTTTCAGACAAATGCCTGGAAATACAATAAACTATATTTTAATGTTTATTTGTTTCAAATACAGTATTTTCTTTCAACAGACAAACATGAAGTTTTGAGTCTAGAAAAAACAGGTTTAAATCACCATCCCAGCAAGCAGTTTCTAAAATAGTACACACAAGTGATCATTTTAGAGCAGTTTAATGCACTTAGCCAACAGGCATTAACAGTCTTTTCAGAATAACCTAACACCTGAAGCTTATTTTCTAGTCTTGGTTTAGATTCATTTTAACCTTTAAAAAAAAAAAAATCCAAACTGACCATTCAGGGCATACTCGGTAATTTTAGTAAACTCGGTAATTTTAGTAAATCCTGCATTTGCATTTTGAGTTTCTTTCATGATAACAGAAAAAAGCAATCACTGAGCCTACCTTTATGTGCAAGTTTTAAGACAATGGTCCCCACAGCTTTTGAGGCAAAATGTGGTGCTCTGGCTCCAGCCAGCTGGTGTGGAAAACTAAGACCCTGGGACGGGGCAAGACCCATTGCCCCAGAATGTGGGAGAAAAAGAGCTGAAGGAGACTTGACAGTGTCAAAAGCACCTTGTTTACCTGATTCAGTGTTTTTGTTTGTTTGTTTGTTTTATTAAATCATAGCTGTGTACATTGATATGATCATGGGGCATTATACACTAGGTTCATAAACTGTTTGACACATTTTCATCACACTGGTTGACACAGCCTTCCTGGCGTTTTTTTAGTTATTGTGCTAAGACATTTACATTCTACATTTACTAAGTTTCACATATATCCTTGTAAGATGCACCGCAGGTGTGATCCCATCTGTCCTCCTCCCTCTACCGACCTCCCCCCTCCCTCCCCTCTCTTTGCCCTTCCCCCTATTCTTAGGTTGTAACTGGGTTATAGCTTTCATGTGAAAGCCCTAAATTAGTAACTGAAGATCCCATTCACTATCAAATCTGATTTTATTTATATGAACATTCTTCCCTTTTTTCTTACTTAGTCTAGTTAAAGATTTGTCAGGGGTTTTTTAATCTTTTCAAAAATCCAACTCAAATTTTGGCACTTTTATGACTAAATGTTTATGTGCATGTATTTCGAAGCAACATCATGGAAGAAGACCAAGTAGCATCCAGTAGCTCCAATTACATTTGGATCATGCTTATTAGAAATTCTCTATCACTTTTCTTGACAGGGACATGGTATCATAAGAGATATCAGGCAAATGTTGAAAATAAGGTAAATGACCTAAACCAAACTGGTGCTTAATAATGAATATGGTGAAGTTATCTGATCAAGCAACTAGTGTATGATCAAGCAAATAGTAGCATATGGTTTGGAACCTCAGAAAACCATTAGTTTTAAACTAAATTTGGGTGGATATTTTATCTTGTATTTCTTCCACCTTATCTTAGTCTGGTTGCTTGTCCTATGGTGACTGGATTTATCTGGACCCAAGCCACTGACAGGCATTGACATTTTTGTCTCTCCAAAGTTCTTGCCATTATCATCCACCATAACCACTGATGTTTTTTGTAATGTGTTTTCTGTTCCTGGCATTTGGATTGTGCTATCTCTATAAAGAGTCTGAAAATAACTTTTATCTATCTAAGACACTGCCTCACAGTTCATTTGTGGAGTCTTGATTCCCAGTATTTTTCCCCATAGGGTCTTATGTGTCCAATTTGTCATTCAGCCATCTCATACTTTCCTTGTAATCTCCCAGCACAAAGCCTATTTTTTCTATTCCAAGTGTTTCCTCATGATTTGGAAGTCCTGAAAGAATAGCCAGAGCCAAATTGTATAGGGACTTGAAAGACATCGTAAGAACTTAGGATTATTTTTTCTGTTCTATATTTCACATTATCCATAAACCCTAACACTTCAGGAGGAGTACGTTCAGTGTCATATCACTTCTATCCTCTAAGGAATATAACAGTAGAATAGCATTTTGTACTCTTTGAATGAAATTCAGTCTGAAAACCTTGAAGGAGTTACCCTGTTTTATCACATTAAAATTGGGTTATATCTGGGCAATATCTAAAGATAACCCATATTCTAAATTATGACAAGCTTAATATGCTGTTAGCCAAAGTAAAATTCCTATTTGCTATATTTGCTAAAGATGAAGAAATAATAAAACCAGTTGATCCATTTTCAAATCTTCTATGTATGTGTGTAAAGGACGGAGAGAAAGACATGACTGATTCATTGCTGCTCAACGATCCATGGAAAACAGAATCTATATAGAATTCAAATGCTCATTGCAAACATTCACTTTTTTGGAAAGACTATGAAAAAATGAGGCAAAAGTAAACAAATAATAGTAATAATTTTAAAAATTAATAATATAATTTTGATAGAATATATTCATGTATCACAATGTTAATTACAATAATATTTCTGATGTCAGTTGTTTTTATATTTGTTCTGGTAATATAATTAACCCTTGGAAGATGGGGCAGTGATTTATGAGTTATAACACTGTATATTTATAAGGAATTCCTTTCTGCAGGAATGCCTTCCATATAATAGGTGCTAAATAAATGGTTTAATTATAATTAATTGATTTATATATCGTTAGTATCATAGAAATTTTTATTTAATTTGAAAACAAAATTTTATTGGCAAATAAATATCCTATTTTGATCCCTGAATAATCAGTTTTATAAATGACTGTGGATTTTTTATTTATGTTTAATACAAATATACCCACATAAACACGCCTTGCAGTACTTCACATGTTAATATGTTTAATTGGTTGTTCTTGAAAATCTCTTCTTTTTTGGCTTTCATGACATTGTACTTCTAAAGTGTGCTACCTGTTTTTCCCTGGGCTGCTCCTAGCCCGTAACAGTGGGTGGCAGATATACTAAGGTGTTTCTGTTTCTGGAAGATAGAGAACTCCTCTGACTTTGGTACTAAGACCCCCCTCTTGCTTGGCCAAAATATTAGTAGAACTTCATTGCAGTTTAAGATCTTTTTATCCAATCTTCCTTCTTTCCCTCTCTTCTGCACAAATGTCAGAACATAAGAGTCTTCCCATTCTCCTGGCCCCTATGACCCCCTCTCTGTTGCCTCCTACAGTCCTTTCTATCAATATATCCGATACACATGGAATCTTCTTCTCAGAGGACCTGGACTCTTCACTTACCCCTACTCGCCCCACCCCCAGAAGAGGCCACCTAACCCCAGAAGAGCAGGAGAGAATATTTACTCTCTCTAAGTTTTCTTTAAAGAGGAGAAAGGTTCCAGTTGGCCGATTTACATCAATTTAATATTCACAGTTTTACCAGTCAGATAGATGTGGAGTTAGTTAAGGAGGTGACAAAGACCAGTCATTGCACTAAATTGAAAGCAAAAGCTGGAGTGAGAAGACGTATTCTTCCAACAGTACAGGAGGCAAAGTGTAGACCAGACCAGATGATCATGCTACTGGAGGCTCTCTGTCCCCATTTCCCATAAGCCTCCCTGCAGGACAAGCACAGACTTGGACTTTCACTGATAATGCCAGGAGCATACTGCAGCCTAAGTAGCAGTTATGGAAAAGTAACAAGACATATGAGAAAATAAGAATTATCAAAGAAAAAGAAATAAAGAAAGGAAAGAAAGAAAGAAAGAAAGAAAGATAAATTATCAGAAGAGCAGATTTAACAGTCCAGAAAGTCAAAGAATTTTCATTAAGCAAAGCGAATACCCTCGATAACAAAGGAAGATATTAGAGATATGAATTTTAAAAAATTAATAATGAAGAAGAACAAATTAGAAATACTGGGTATGAAAAATATTCTTTAAACAAAAAAACTTATTAGAAAATTAAATGGCAGAGTTGGTATCATCTAAAGATGAACATGTGGGCTGGTAGATCAGATTAAATAATTGTCCTAAGGTATTACAGGGTCATAAAGAAGGGGGAAGTGTGAGGAAAAGTCAAAATGAATAGATAAAATTAAAAATATAATAGATTTCCAAAACGAAAACACATACTAGTTAGAGTACTTTGAAATATAAGAATTACCCATTACCCCCAATAAGGAAATACATAGACCCAACATTGAGAGCCCACAATGATAGGTGGTAAGGATACACCACAGTAAAATGTAGGAGCATTGAAAGATTAGAGATTCTCACATGAATCCCCTCCCTTTCCTTCCTGCCACCTTTAAAAATACTTTTTGAAAGAAATATTTCAGGAAGAAAACATATACATTTAGGGGAAATGAACAAGATATGAGAAGCATGAGATAAACTAATAAAAATTAATGTTACTTAAACTAAATGTATGGAAAAAATAAGGGAGGAGAAGAAATATCTAAAGTCCCATGAGATGAGAAATTTGGATGATGCCAATGTGGAATGAGATGGAGGAGAAGTGCAAAAAAATAGATGTGGGTGAGACCACACTATAGTATTTAGACCACTCAGGAGCAATGTAGACATATTAATAAACTCAAGAAATTAGAAAACTAAAGCTAAATGTGGTCCTCAAGAAGTACACATGAGAGATCAGAAGATGACAGGTATGATACATAACTTTCAAGCAATGGGATTTTAAAAAATATTATAAGATATAGAAAGTAGAGGATAGAAATAATATGGTGAAATAAGCCATATATAACAAAATTGTCCCCAGTGAAAAGTGATAAACCTAACCATTTGGCTTTTAGAGCATATCGAGAATGTGAAGTCATATTTAAAAAAAATAAGATACTAGGATACCAAAAAGTTGAAAATAAGGGATGAAAAAAAAATACTCATTGCTCAAACAATACCCCAAATACAACCAGGGTAGCATAATAGCATATTTTAAAAAAATCAGGCAAAATAGACTTTATAGAGGCAAATATTATCATCATATGGGGCAAAAAAGAATTTTGTACTTTTGTAAAAGACACACTAGAATAGAAAGCTGGGATAGGCAAAATTCTAAGATAATCCCCCAAAGACCCCTCCCCTTGAGTGTGGTCAGGCCCTGTAACTTGTTGCTAATTAATAGAACATGGTGAAGGTTAAGGAATCAAGCAGGTATGATTCAGGCCCATAATCAGTTGGCTTTAGGTTAATCAAAGGGAAGATCATTCTCAGTGTGTCTGATTGAATAGGTAAGCCGACTCAAAGAGGGCTCATGCCTTTCACAAATCCAGAGGATCTGACCAGCAGCCTCAGTCTTTCTCTGTCAATCTCTACCTCTTTGTCCCTTTGCTAGCTTTGAAGAAACAAGTTTCTGTGTAGCCCACAGCTATAAGAGAAAGAAACTGCCAACATCCTGAAGGATTTCAGAAGCAGATTGTTCTCTAGATGAATCTCCAAATGAGAATGTGGTCTGGCCAACACGTTCATTTCAGTCTTCTGAGACCCTGAACAGAAAACCTGGTTACAACTGGAATCCTGACTCACAATAAGCTGATAAGTATGTAACAATTTGTAATGCAACAATAAATAATTAACACAAAAACTGAACATGCATGCATCAGACATCATTTTTCTAAATATGTAAAGCAATAATTGTCAGAAATACAAGAAGAAATAGAGGCATTCAGAATTGATATGAGGAGTTTTGACATCTCTTCACAGGGAATGATGGATAAAATTTTTTAAATTAAAGAAAAGACACAATTTAAATATAATCAGTTAACTCTAATCTATACTTAAGTCATAGTACTTCATCACAAATCCATAAGACCTGATGAATTTCAAAGTTTAGATAATTTGTAACATTAAAAATGACATAATTCATGTCATATATTATATAACATCATTGTCAGATCTAGTGACAGCTAGCACCAGGTTTCATAATCAAATATTAGTATTTCCACCGCTGAAGAATGAAATAATAAATGAAAACACTAAGTACCTGTCTGTCAATGTGAGATAGGTTTTTGTCACTGAATCCACTGAAGTGATATTTCTTTAGCAAGTGAATTAACAACAATCTTAACTCTGGAGCCTTTTGGGATCCAGAATTCCAAATAAATGATTGTAGGCCTCTATTTCACATGTAACTTTACCATCAAAAATGTGAGAATCCATATTTTTGAGCTCTTATAGAATACGATATGACAATTAGACATAGCTAAGACTTTTTAAAAAATGTTCAGCGTATTCACCAATAGGAATGAAACAGCACATAATGGATCATGTTTTCTGCCCTCAGTGAATGAAAGCTGAAGTCAGTAACAAAAGATGGCTTTTTAAAAAAATCAAACAAACATACGTATCTAGAAATAAAACAAAAGATTGAATAACATTTCCTTATAATAGGAAATTATAAAATATTTATGAAATGCAGCATAGCTATACATAGGGGTATATTTATTACTTCAAACATTTTTATAAGAATATAAATATATTTTAAAATGAGCTAAGAATTGCACTCAAAAGTGAGAAGAAAGGTTAACAGAGAAAAAGGAAAGAACAATACAAACGGTGACAGAGGAATTACAGCACTAACTGTTCCAGCTGAGTTGGGTGTTGGGGGTGGAAATCAGCGTCTTACTCAGCCCCTCTGACACTATCCCAGCAGGGAAATTGGAGCACCACCTGCTTTTGCCTTAGAAGGAGAAAGAATAGAAGCCTGCTTCTTTGTGGAGGGGGAATGGGGCACAGCTTGCTCCTGTAGAGAGGGAAGGGGCGGGATGG